>JAUZNC010057649.1:0-12486 GCA_034780395.1 Vannuccia rotundouncinata | reverse complement strand
CATTTGTTCTTTTCCCACATTGATTGTAATTTATTACAGATTCTAGTGGCTAAATATATATTATTATTATTATTATATCATTCCTTCTAGTTCCACACCCAAGACTTCTACCAGCTCCCATCAGCAGCTCTTATTACGTTTTTTCGGAGACAATTGCGTCTGCATGGCTGTGATTGCGCTTGCTGCTCTGGCCAAGGTGGTCTATGAGTGGAACCAGATCAACGGTCGTCAACATGTACGAATGTTCATAGGAGAGGTAATTACTCACAAGAGGACAAAGCTCTGCTACATCTGTTCAGACCGCTACAACCCAAACCATAAGTCTAGGAACAAATGGAAAGTATGCGAGCATGACCATCTGACCGATTAGTATATTTTCCAAATTATTACTAATTAATGAAATTATATTAATTTTATATTTTCTCTCGTCTTTCAAGGTGCGTATCAAGGTGCAGCTTGTCAGGAGTATAATTGGAAGATGAGCTGAGTCTTCAGGAAGACTTCTTCCACATTTTTATTTATAATTTAGGGGAGTATGACTCACATATCATCCGTGCCGAAGGTCTGCGGTAGGGCGGAAGAAGAGATGTGTCAAAAATTGCCCAGAAAAAGAAACGTCATATAGCAATAGATTCAGAATTTAAGATTGAGAAGGCTACGATGACCAACCTACGGAGAAAAAGATGAAAATCGGATTCCGTGACTCTCTTCAGTTTATGTCGGTCTCGCTAGATTCTCTTGGGAGCAATTTTGCTCCGAACCAGCTCTGGCATACCCGATTGATTTTCAACTCGGACAATACCCACCGAAGTTGCTCTTTCCAAGGGAGATTTCTCTTATTCCTACCTCACCGGACCACAATGACTCTGAGAAGACTAGATACTAGCTACAAGTTACTACTACTACTACTACTAGCTACTAGCTACTAGCTACTAGCAACTACTACTACTACTACTACTACTACTACTACTACTACTACTAGCTACTAGCTTATACTAGTACCTTCTAGAGAAAACTTTTGCGATGATCTCGGCCAGCAGGAATGCAGTACTGAACGCTACTCACACGCACATAGAGCCAGTACTATGCTCGGCTATGCGACTCTGGAGTACTACATGTTAGAGTACTTTTGCCTGTATGTCTACAAGCTAGCCGATTTTTTCGAGACCTTCCGATAACATACACTGGATAAAGATCGCCTAGATCTAACCTTATTATATGACTTTGCCTGGACACACATGGGATTCGGCGTTCAAGATGATCGTTACTAAAGTAAGTATATTTCTTTTTTTTTCTCTTTTATCATAATCTTAATCACATCATCTAATATTACATTTATGGTTTTATAGGATATACTTCTCAAGGATGCAGATACGTATTGTTTTGTGAAGAGGGGCATTCGTGACGGCATGACATTCGTCAATACCACAACGCCTCGTATCCAGGACTCGTACGATGAGGAAAGCCTAGAAGTAGACCTGCTCTATGTGGCCGATAACAACCTCTGTGGTTACGCACTTTCTCAGAAGTTTCCCGAGTCCAAGTTTGAGTGAATACCAGAGGATGAGCTTCCGAAACTGGACATTCTCAACTTCAATTATGATCGAGATGTGGGACACATCTTAATGGTTGATCTGGAATATCCCAATGAGGTACAGGACCGCACCTGCGATCTTCCCTTTGCACCTGAAAAATGTGAACTTCCAGAACGTTATCATGCGGAAACAATGGAGAGGACTCAACAGCGGTAAGGATATTGTGTTTCGGGGCACTAGCAATCTCCTACTCACTCACTGGGACAAGAAAGAATATGTGGTTTACGGCCGGCTTCTGCATTTCTATCTAGTTCATGGTATGAAGTTTATCCGAATTCGACCCTCTCTTAGGTTCAACCAGTCGACTTTCTTAGAGCCATATATCTCTTTAAACTCCCGGAAACCGCAGGCGGCCTTTAGCTCATTCAAGAAGAACGTCCTAAACGATGTGTAATAATTCTTTAAATTATAATATTATTAAATTTTTTAAATACTAAATTATTTCCATTTTGTGGAGATTTTATAACTTATTTTCTCAATGGCAGGGAGGCCCTGAGTAAATTTTTATTTTTAAATTTGTTTACACGCACATACTATATATATCGTATAACTTTTTATGGACGCCCTGAAACTACTTATTTATCCTATTGTTTTCTAAATATTACATGCATCTATCTCCTGTGTTAATATAGGATAATATTTTTTTCACAATCTTTAAAAAGTTGTTGTTTTTATTCCAATTATTGAGACTTAAAAAGAAAAAAAACATATTATAAAAAGCATTTCTTATTTTATAAAAGAACATAAAATAAAGTTTTTAATAGTTAGTGTAATTAAAGTTTTAAAAAATAAAGTATGTGCATGTTCAAATATTAATAAAACTAACATTGACTCTTCGTTTCTTCTCATAATATAACTAAAGCATTTTAATTGTTTATTAAATGTTTACAAGTTTGTAATGAAGATAATAATAGTAGCAAAAGCAATAGTAGGGAAGCCTACTGTGTGCAAAAGCAAGACAAGCGATTTCCCAAAAATCATCTCTGAGCATGCATCGCAATAGACATAAAGATAATATAAATTCCTCTCCGTAGAAGTGGTGAATGTCCGGCACTTGAGGTTTTATTTATTTATTTCCAATTCAGCAAATCCTAGAATATTTTCCTGTTGTTCCTTATGCAACAGAGTTAAATTAGTATTTTCTTATTGTGGAAATTCCATTTTAACCGATTTAGTGCAGCATCGAAGTATAGAGTAATTCCATTGCACTCTGTAGTTTAGTTTTGTTGACTATGTCTACTAATAATTCCGCTGTTTTATAATAGCGAGATGGAATGAAATATTCAACTATTTTTTTTCTACAATTTTAAATAGTTTGAAAACTATTGGGTCCCAACACCAGTTATAAAATGTGGAGAATTTTTATCAATAGAGGATGGCTTAATGTAGAAATCATTACTTCCACCGACAGGATGCAATATAGAAGCATATGGTGCTTCCCATCTTATTTTTTAATTGAATAAGTGGTTCATATTTACTCAGAATATGAATATTTTTCTTTTTTTCATGGTATCCACTGAAGCAACTAGTGGATGAAAGCCTAGTATATAGCTGCAAGAGAATTATTTAAAATACCTTTATCAAACATAAATCATTGCTTCTGAGAATCATATTCAAACCACCAACCTTCCCCAGATATTCTGTTATCTATTGCAAGACTGATATGAAAAATTTTATCCTTAAATATTCTCGCAGTCGGAATTTTAGTATATAAAAAAATGATGGAAGTCTTGATATATAAAGTTGAGTATATTCCTATTTTTCCGTAGTTCTGCTATGAATACATTCTATGCCTATGGTTTTTATACTATTTACAAATGAAATTTCTACATGACCATTTCCCATGGATTGGCGTCATTTTCGAGGTCAACCGGTGTATGCAGTTGAGTCAAATATTCCGATCGTATATTGGTTTCACAAACTTTGTGAATTCACCTAGAAATTCTGTGCAGCAAAATTACCAGATCACACTGCGAATACTCAGTCTTTCCCTCCTTAGCAAAGGACTTTGTAAATGTTGCTTAGCTGAATTACTACAATAAATAACATATTACTCTGTAAATGTATTTTATAAACCCAAAATCTATAATAAGAACAGATGACGTAAACTATACATCATAAAGTATATATATATATATATAATACAAATATCAATATGTTGAAAAATTACAACAGAAATTGTTCAACAAATATACCAAATATATAAAAATGCTTATTACAAATATATAGCATACATTAAATCCAATTAAATAAAATCCAATTAATTTTATAATTATAGAAAATTATATGTAATATCTAAGTATTTTTTATTAGTCAAAATGGCAAAAAGTGTTAACACATACCACAAAAGAAATAATATATCATAAATTGCGTCAGCCTTTACTAAATTGTTTTATGATTTGTGCATAAATCAGAAAATAGTTTTGTAAGAGCTAACCTAATTTGTGGTATATCATTTCTTATATGGTATGAGCTAACACACTTTTTGCCATTTTGGCTAATAATAATATCACCCTTTTTGTTGAATATGTTTGAATAATGTCTCCATTATTATCCATAACGATGTTAATTAAGCCTGGAATTTTGTCCTGGAAATGTTTTGAAAGTAATAGAGGATCGAAGAGAATCTTGCAGTTCATCTGCCATTAGGTAATGTACGTTTCACAAATAATTTATCGGTGTCACATTTTTTAGTTCACATAACATTGAATGTGGAGGGGAAGCAGCTTTAGGTACAGTTATGAATATTGTTGTGTTAACGATGCGAGCACATTTTTTATTTATTGTATGAAGATCTTATAGAAACAGTTTAAGACCAGTGAAGAGAACAAATTGTTAAAATGTTTATTGGAAAAAATGTAGTTCAGAAAATGTGTTAGATACGAATAAATCCAGAGTACGCGATCTTTTTATTTTTGGGAAAATGTAGAAGAATGTTATGTCCAGAACGTCAAACTAAGCAATACACTTTCGAGGCATTATTGAACCCAGAGTGAATACAACTAGTCATGGGGCAAAATGGGTAAAATAGCCTGGACCTTGCATTATAATGTGCCAAACGTTTTATTGCATTAATGTGACCTATATGGTCCCAGAGTCGGAAACCATTTGATGCTACTCTGGCACCCTTGAGCATTTTGAAAAAATTGCAATTTTCCAAGATGGCCGCCACCAAATTTTATGTCGATGATATCTCGCAAACTAATCCACCTAGCAACATGGTTTTGTGTCTAGCCCTATGTTTTCTTGGTCTAGGAATCAGATAAAACCACCAGGCAGAACCCTACACCACTTTAGTATCACTAAAATAGAATAGTTGATAAAATTCAAGATGGCCGCCAAATTTGAGCCTTTTTAAGCTAAATATATCATACCTTCTCACCTGCCACAAATACGAAGCTGATATTCGTGTTTATATATATATTTATTTGTGTTTGTCGTGAATCTAATAAGAACTCAAGAACTCAATAAACTTAAAAAATTATAAACAGTAAAAAAAATTATTTCGTATGTTTTTTGCGTATGAAACTGACAGAACGTGTGAGTTAAACTGGAAGTTATATTGCTAATTGGAATTTCCAAAACAACACAAAAATCAATATTCCTTTACTGTATAATTAGAACCAATAAAACAATTTGAACTCTGTCAATTTGCTTATTCATTATAAAATGTATATATCCATATACAATGTTGTCTGTAAATTACCAGAATAGAACAATAATGCATTTAATTTAATTAGGAGTCTGAGAATTTACGGAATTTCTATTTAATAATGAACATATATGCTCGGTAAATAAAGAAATATGGTCGATTCACATTAACATGTTGTATGTTATAGTAATAAACACATACTTTAAAAGCATAGTTTAGCTACTTCTTGCAAAGTTTGCTTTACAGTGTACTCTCCTTGCCCGTTTCTCTATCCTTTCTAGTTCCTTCTTCGGTGTTAAAGATCTTATAGAAGTTATCTTCGCACTAATCTAGCACTTCCTCTGCTCCCAGGAAAATGTCTCTCAGAGATTTTGGCAGTTTCGGGTTGAAGATAAATCCAGACGGTTTCTATAACGTCTGTGTCTCCACCCATCTGATATGAGAGGCAAGAGGATCACGCGTTTCTTCACCACCACTTTTTTCCAGAGTTTGGGTATAACCGAGAGCTTGATCGTTGACAGGACTCTTTGGATTATAGTGAGCCTGTGGAAGATTTGATGTCGATGAAGTGGAGAGGTGGTAACGTAGCGTTGAGTACCCACCTTGATAAGCGGGATTATTAGATAGAACGTCGCCACGATAATATAATCTGAAGTAAATGAAGTCATTGCAATAGAGAGAGAATTTATCGACTGAGAGCTCGTAAGAAAAGAGAATGAAATCAACAACTCCCACTGACACCTCCTTATATAGCATAAATTTTAGTTACTTTAATCTGATTGGTCGAAATTTAATATGAAAGTGTTTGGAAATATTTACTATGAAAGGGTATGGGGAATTTTGGGGTTGGGGATCCTTTGTTGGCCTAGATGTCATTCTTAGATACTACTTGCCATTACTACAAATCAAACATATATATTATCTAATTGTTTTAAAATTTTATGTTAGTCAAACACTTTTTATATTTATAGAAATTTTAGACTCGTCACAAAAAATTTTCTTACTAAGTAAGTCAAATATAATGATAATTAAATCATTCAGTAATACAGTCATATCTGGTCCACCAGGTCCACCAGGTCCACCAGGTCCACCAGGTCCACCTTGTTCATCAGGTTTATCAGGTATACCAGATTCATCCTTCGGTCTCAAATTTTCATCATGTTCACCAGGTACACCAGGGTCCACAGGTTCCTTCTCTACATCCGGCATGCTTTTTTTCATTAGTCTTTTCAAAATATTATTAAACCATTTTTGACGAGGAATAACCGATAAAATAAATAGCACAAAAAAGTTTAACTGAAATTACCAAGAAGACATGAATTTAAATGTAGCGTCGAAAGAATTTTTACTAGATTATTAGTACATAACATTATTGGAATGATCTAAATAGGTATATTTTAATTTTTTTATAATAATAATATGTAAAAAGTTCTTCTTATTATTTTTTTTTAAATTGCATTATTTCTTTGTTTTTGGAACATGTTTATTACCACTTAGTTATTTGCGTTATGAATATACATTATTAGTCTTCAGAAATGCCTAAATTTATTACAAATTTTTAGGTTGGACCAATACTATTTCATGGTTTATAGTTATTATTAATAATATTTATTAATTATTAATGTGGATATGACAAAGTTAATAAAATATGTATAATATAGATACGACCAACATAAATTTGTATTACTTAATAATATGTATTTAATAATACAGTTATAGAAAAGTTTCAACACATAGTAAACTTCATTTTAAAGTTATAGTGACAATTAAATAAGCAAACTATATAGTCATTATAATTCATACGATCTACTTACGATAATTAATATATTAATGAATATAACTATAGCTTTGCAAAAAAATCTTATCGTTTCATATCTTTCTTTTCGAAATTTTATCTTTGGAACACGATCTATTATTTCTTCTAATTCGTTCTCTATTTTCTCCATGCCTTTCTGTATTGGTGTAAAAATAAGAAAATTATTTGTATAATGTATATATAGTAATTAAAAGACTTTTACGATAATCTTAAAATATCGTTGTTGTTATTGAAAATTTTTAATATTTATAGATATTCAAAATACAGTTAGTATTTAGTTTTTTGGGTCAAACTGAAATCGATAATTATAAACAATAATTGTAAGCTAGTTAGAATAGATTATGAATAGACCATAGACATAGAAATTGACTAACATAACAATTTCGCTTTCCTCCATAGAAGAAACATTGCCTATCACAAATTAATTTTCATGTTTTTAAAATCAATTTCATTAATCAATTTTAAAAGTGTTATTTACACAACTAGTGCAAATTTTGCATCTTTATTGCCATTTACGAGATTAACATTTTAAGGCACGAGCCCGATGGGCGAGTGCGTTAAGTTAATCGAGTTGAGTGCATAAATGATGCAAAATTTACACGAGTTGTGTAGAGAATTTTATTTTATACTCTGGCGCGATATAAAGGGTCCATTATAATTTTTATATACATGCAAATTGTGAGCCTCTTATATGCTTCAAATCTCTAATTGATTATTTT
Source organism: Vannuccia rotundouncinata (assembly GCA_034780395.1). NCBI lineage: Eukaryota > Metazoa > Platyhelminthes > Proseriata > Coelogynoporidae > Vannuccia > Vannuccia rotundouncinata. Next base: position 4,704 of record JAUZNC010057649.1, on the reverse strand, counting down.
GTCAATTTATTATTTTTTTAATCAATTTTATAGCTATCAGAAAATTCAAATTAACACTGTTTAATTATAAAAGGCAATTCGAATCTATGGAGACACAAATTCTATATAAATTCTGTAGTCAATTTTGGGATTTTTTATAAAATAATTAAAATGTCATCCAGTGCAATAAAGTAAAATATAGATTAAAATGTAGATTATAATCATTTTTTTATTCATAATCTATTCTTACTAGCCATAGAAATTGACTTTGTTTTAATATTGCCATGCCCTCAAGCTGATCCTTTATCAGTTTGCGTATCTGAAGGAAATCAAGTTACCCAATATTGGGATTGCACGTTGGAGTTATTTAGAAGACCTGAACAAAAAGTAGAAAATCGAGGGTGTTTCAGCTGCCAACAAGTAGACCGATCGCCATCTAAATTTCCAGCAACAGAAAATGAAGGTATTGTTTCGAGTCATCCATTAACTGCCCATTGATTTCTTTTTGAGATTTCTTTTCATAATTCGCAAATATGTCAGCTAAAAACGTCGATAAAAAGCATTTTTTTTAATCAAATTAACAATAGCTACATTAATAATCATAAATTGATTTGTATAAAAATAAGTTAAACATATCTATATAATTATGAATATCAATATTTACAACTATTAAAATAACACATTTACAATTAGCCAATTTTTTTGATGTGCGCAGGGCATCAAAAACATTGAACAATTAACACCACAAAAGAAGGCATTTTTAATTTCTTGTATAGCTTTTGTTATTACCTATCATCTTAATATCATCTTACATATCATCTTAATCATTCATAAATTTGTTTGGAATAAATCTGAAATCATTTTTTTACTGGTTTTCCCAACTTTATTAAAACTGCACTGTAGAGAGAACCAAACAACTTATTATTGACCCCATATTTTACTATAATATGGAGAAAATCAATGCGCTTCTAATGACACCGGTTAGAATGCTGTACGCGGCGAATATTTGATGCTGATATATATGTATGTAACATCTTTGTATGAATAATTTTGCAAAATATTTCCTTTTGATATAATTTGCCCTAGCTTGAAATAATTCTCAAAAGATAAATTAATTTCAAGATTCCACAGTGGAACACCCCGGAACCCTTCACAACCACTAATTCTGTCTGTTTGTCTGTTTGTTTGTTTGTATATTTAGATTCACAAAATCCCGAAAACACACCGGTCGAAAAATTTACAGAACCTTCCTTGGAACAATCTATCGTGAAAAAAAATTTTATAAGCATTTCACCAAAAGCAAAAGGAACCAGGGGAACCGAAAGAATGACAAATTTATCGACTTAAATGATTTATGCTTCAAAACTAAATATAATATTGGTAGAATAGATACAATATTTGTTAGACATGCTCAGATTATTCTATGTTAGTTTCGATTAAATCACATCACATGATTTGGGATTACATGTATAGACGAATTGTCAAGTAATTGTAAAAGAATTTTAAAATTTCCATTTTACATACATACAATATAGTAGACAAAAGATTATTCAACAAATCATATGTCTACATTATTCATTTGTCATTGAGATAAAGGTGAGATAATAAGTTAAGAACTTTGAAGAATATAAATTCTATTGTATGTAGTTCTCCTGAAAATTGTATGCCTTATAGTTTATATAATGAGTTTATTTTGACATTCTAAAGCTGGAATCTGATTCATCAAAAACTCTTTCTGTTGGTGTACTATAATTAATTCGTTAGAGTATTTCAAATTCTGTTCTGAATTTGACATTTCTTTTTTCTTCTTACCATTATAGGGTTCTCTAGCCGCACAGACGCTCAGCAGTTCTGTGTCGAAGGCTTTACAGCTACTGATGAAGTGCGGCTACGGACAATTTGAGGATGCTGGACCGACGATAGAGTTCTTGGCAATGATCGATCCCATTTTCAATGTGCTCAATGTCCGCCATCCAAGCTCCAATGGTTTCAAGATGCCTGTAAACAGGGACAATATCCAACAGCTTGTTGATTTTACCGACAGTGCCTCACAATTCTTAGAGTCTCTTGAGACTTCAGATGGAGACAAACTTATTGCCACTAGAAAATCGACAGGTTTCATCAGATTTGTTTTTTGTTTGCGAAGTGTAGTTACTGTTTCAACGCGTCTCTTTGAGGAAACACCAATGAGGTATTTTCTGAGCTACAAATTCTCCCAAGATCATCTTGAACATTTTTAATTGTGTTCGACGTAGCTGTGTAGGGAACAATAATCCAACGTGTCAACAATTCACATACATATACCGACGATTATTGGCTCATGCAGGTGTATCCCCATCTCACGGTAACTGTGTTGATTTCAGTAATGAGGTGGATCCTCTCAATGACCCAATTGAGGCCAACGAATTCATCCCACAACTCCTCAATCCATACATAACAAATGTATGCGCATATTTTGCAGGTCACGTTGTTCGGAGTATGCTGCCAAGAGTTAGTTGTGTGGATTTTCGAGGATGCATGCTGACTCTCGATGTATCTCAGCTCGATTCCGCTGACCGCCATCTTCTCGTTATTTAAAACAATGGGGGATTAACAATTCCATCTCGAGATATTGTGCGCATTGTAAAGGCAACCAAGTCTGTTTTTCGTGGGATGCCTGTTTCTCGCACAACCAACTACAACTTTATTTTTCCTATTGTTCTGAGACAACTTTTCGACCAAATTCACCTGTTTCATCCATATTTGCAAGCATCAGGTCATTTTTATTCTATTTTACTAGGTGTCATTTTTTGTTACCTAACCATTCGTGGACATCATGTTTCTCACTTGAAAAATCTAGTGCAAATTTTTTGCTTTTCAAACTTTTTGTCTATACGAATACATTTTATAGATAAATATATTTCATACTATAATTGTCAATTTTTCTACCTACGAATAAGGTTCAGTGAACTCGATTGTTACGTTATTTTCACTTTTGATGCTATACCTACCTTTTTAAATTTTTTTATTTATTATGTTTGTTTAATTAATTTTTTAATCGTATATGATAATTTATAGTACATTTTTAAATACTCATGGTTGTATAAAGAGTCATATGACGATTTATTTATATATACTTTCCTTTGGAGATTTTAAATCATAAACTTAAATCACTTTTTGTGGTATTAATATATAATATTACTTTGGAGTCACTTATACTTACCTATCTTTTTTGAAAAGCAACTAATTTAATATGTTGCTTTTTAATTATTATAAGGTACCTACATACGTCGTTTATTTTTTCAAGTATCTCTTTTAAATTACATATAAATATATCAATAATTCTCTACATTGATTGCTTTCACTGTGCTTACCTTCATGTTGGTTTATAACTATAGTGGTGCAAACCAATTTTGAGTATACCTTTTTAACACCATTTTGTACCACTTCGTTTGTTTCCGTATGTTTATATCTATAATATTCATTAAACCAGACAATTATTATATTTTGTTAGTTTATGGAACCTACATCAATAATATTTATTTATTACTACTAGATTTTTTTGCAACATAAAATTACTCAACTAATATTTAAAATTGACAAATATTATACCGATTATTTAAAAAATATAGAGTAATATAATATAAATAAAGTTAAAAATGTATTTTTATTTTATACTATGCAATAATCTGATGTCAATGTCAAAATAATAGTTCTAATAATAATATTTACAGTTGTACTTATTATAGTTATAGTAATGTCTATGGCATAGACTAATACAAAATAATAACCTTTGTCTATGCATGGTCTTATGTATTGTAAGATTTGTATTTTCTATGTCTTTACTTCGTTATTACTGTATTTAATTAAAATCCGCTCTATAGTGGTATAGATATAAATCAATGATTATAACAAAGTAAAGTGTCGAAAATTCAAATTTAACCTTTTACCTACAGTATGTTAAAATTTAGATTTTTAAAAACGTATTATTTGTATTTCTATTCGCTGAAAATTTCTAAATATTTGTGATTTTGATAGTTTCGGGAATTCATAGTTGACGGAAATTCTAAGTTGACACCCTATTTTTGTGTGTTTGACTTTTACTGTGTATTCCATAGAAATATAATAAATTTATATTTCTATGGTGTATCCCCATTCTATCCATGATTTGAAAGATATCTATTAATTATTATATTGTTGTTACGTTAGTTACGTTAGTTACAATTGCTTAAATTTATGATTCTATATAATTCGTATTTCCAGGAGTATATTGGAAAAATAATTATTTTGAGAATATACGCAAATCTTACCTGAATTTTTTAATTGATTATATATTGATTTAATATATATTACGAGATTTATTCAAATATCATTGTGAGTAGTAAGGGTAGTATGGTTTCTGCAACATTACGTCATCATTCTAAAAAAAAATTTTTGACATCTCCAACCCCCCCCCGCATCAAAATAATTTTTGCCACCCAACCCCTTTTAATTGCTTTAATTTTTAACATTTCAATTATTTTTACCAAGTCAGTAACCAATTTCAATAATTTTAATGATACCTGATTAGCACTTATTGATTTTTACAAATACTTTGATTTTTAGCAAGACAGTAACAGATTTCAATAATTTTAATGACGAAGGTTACTATATTACATATGGAGAATTGGATTTTACAATTAAAAACTTGATCAATTATTGTTATCGATACCTGATTGGTACTTATTGATTTTTACTAATACTTTG
>JAUZNC010057648.1:0-12487 GCA_034780395.1 Vannuccia rotundouncinata | reverse complement strand
TAAATACGACTTTTTAAATAATACGACTTATTAAGTACGACTTTTTTAACTTTACGACTTTTCAAATACGATTTTTTTAAATTTACGACTTTTTAAATACGACCTAATTCAAAACGACTTTTTCATTTTTACGACTTTTTACTATGAACTCGTTGTTACACTATAATTGTATAGCATACGGTCTAAATCTGGTGTACTATAATAATTAGTACTAATTTATCTAACCTTATAATATGTGCGTTGTATAATTTCACATTAATCTGTACATTCCATAATTACGTAGCATTTTTGCAACACAGTAACAAAAATTCTGTTTACAATTATAGTGTGTTTTATTTCAGGGTAAAGAAATATAAAAATAGTAAAGGTCGTTTATTAGAAAAAGTAAAGGCTAAAGCATGTTTCTTTGACCACTGTAACGTGGTATATAGTGTTTATAATTATTACCTTTAACATATTATAAAAGATTAGCTACTGACAACAATAACCAATCGGCTACTAACAAAACTTTTATTAAACCAACGGATTTAAACTAACTAAGTACATTATACATACCGATTGAATCTGACAATAGTTCTAAGGGACACACAATACATAGCAGAATGGTTATTAGCCGTTTTTTATAGTAATTTTTTTAAATAGTACTAATTTATAAGACCAGATTGTATTTGTAAATAATATAATACATATAAGCTGTTTAATTAATTCTAATTCATTTGAAAGTTGTTTGCTTCGCGTACAATCGGCTTACTGCTTATCTGTTCTCAAATATTCTAATTCACTGATGCATATGCACAAGAATATTTTTGATAAGTTTGTTTCAATGACGTATGCATTTTATGCGTGTAATAGTAATTAGAATACAAGTATTAAAATTTTAGATTTTCACAAAATATAATATATTTATAGTGAATAATAATTCATTAAATTTCGTACAAAAATTTAATTCCCGATTTGGTAATTTAACCTTTAATTAAAATAACAAAAATGAAGACAATATTTTTTTAATATCACTAATGCAGTTTTAATTACATAAATAATCACGGCAATACTGAAGAATAAATAACACATTTGATGAACGATTAACATCTAAAATAGCACACATATGCATTATAAACAAATGAAACTGAAAGGCTCAAAAAACCCTTAAGTAATATGACAAAACAAATATAGTTAATAAGATTAATTGCAAAACATATCCATAATTACAATCCTAAAATATCATAAGAGCTGAGAAACTGTTACTTGTAAATTGTTATCAAAAATTAAAACGTTTTTAAAAAAGAAAAAAATGCAGCAACTATTGATTGACAATAAAAATCAATATGAAATTCAATCAATATTTGTTATGGAAAATATTTATTAAAACTATAATTAACATATTTTTTATAAATTATTTGAAAATATGCAGTAAGATGGTATATTACTAAGAGTAGTATATGTAAAAAAATATAAAAAGAAGTTACAACATATTCAGCGTCAGATATAATATCAATTGTTTGCTACTATTTAGTAGTGAGAGATAAAACACGGAGTGCACAAAATACAACGAATGCATTTTATAAAATTATATATAAAGACAGTCTAATATGGCATACGTTAATCACATATCATGCTAAATAGTTTATATTATAGTACAAAAATTATAAAATCGAGGGAGAGGAAAACCAACACTTATTATAATGAATAATTGTACGGAATACACAGAAGTGATTCAAAATTTAAACTGAACCAAAAAGTACATTACCAATGTATTGTAGTAAATGATACAAATAATGTTGGACTAAATGAATATATTCAAGAATGAGGGAATTGTTTGTGGGAGATCTAATAACTCATGAACCTTAAAACCAATCCAAGAATTATTAGTCAATATAATAAACAATTAAAAACTATTCTGTTATTAGTTGTTTTAACGACTATCAACCAGGCAACTGTCCCCAGGTCATATAATATCCAGGTCTATTTTCCTGACCCACGCTAGCGGACCTGTTCATGTGTTTATGGGGCATCACAGAGGTAGTGATTAGCGAGGAGGAAGACGATGGGGTATTTCCATACACGTTGACTGGAAGACTTTGAAGCACTCCTGGCTTCAATTGTTTGGAGCAGGAAGAAGGGGGTGCTACTTCAGTATCTCTCTTAAATAGCGCAAAATCGAGTATCTCCGGGTGCAAAGTATCACTTTCCTGGTCATCAAAGAAGCCAGTGATGTCACCAACAGCATCCAATAAGAAGTCCTCGTCCTGCTTAGTCAGCCAACAATTGGTGCTAGCGGGAGGATGTTCCAATCGACACTCGTCCAGGCGAAGTTGTCGCCAATTGTCGTCACTGACTGATGTCTTTCGTTTCCTCTTTCCTGGTGGCGAGCACAAAAGACTTCCTGGAGACAAACGGCTCTCAACCAGCGAGTGAAGTTGCCCCTGACGACGCCTACTGTTGGGGGATGAACCGCCCACTAGACTCACAGCGATCCCGCAGCCTCCGGAAACCCCCAGTTGGTGAAGAATACGTTCCACCTTACCCCTAGGAATCAACTCGCCATCCACCTTCACATCAATAGCTTCCAGTGGAGACACGTGGAGTCGTGGGGGTATGCTCTCCTCCTTCGGGTGAGCAGGTGGGAGCGGGGCGGAGGCCCGTCGCTTGCTATTTGCGGAGAGAACAGCGCGCACTGGTTGGCATGGGAAGTTTCTGCTAAGGAAGGAGACGTCAGGACCCGAATATCGGTAGACGACCCGTCGTGAAAAGGTCGTGTGGTCGGGGCTTACTTCTGCGATAACGCCCGTTGCTATGAGAACCCGACAAATGTCGTATACCTAGAATGTGAACAATAAGTTCCCTTAAACTATAACTTGTAAAATATTAAAATGGCACATATACGAAATGAGGTATATTTGCAGTTTATGTCAATATTTACTCCATTAATAGAGAAATGATTATTCTAACAAGAGATCAAAAATGCAGTAAATGCAGTAACAGTGAAAAACACAAGACGGTACTAAATCTATTAGAACTAACATTAAAATTAAGGTAAGCTTGCATTAACAATTTTAAATCGAAATCGTTTAGAATAATAATTATAAATATTAGTTATAGTGCAGTTTCTGATAGATTTAGGTCTCAGCAATTGAAAAATGGTGGGGTACAAATTTTCAGACCCCTGGAATCCATTTTTATAGGCCCCGAACCTGTCTTAGGCTTTGCTCCAAAATTAGATATCATTTTAATAAACCGATTTTGTATTTTATGCTGCTGAATTCTTGTCAGACCCAATTGTAGCAAAATGTTGAGTCTCAAGGTCATTCCTAGTAAGTGGTTCAGGTCATCTAGGACCATTTTTTTTTTGATTATTTGCAATATTAAACGCAATTTGACAATTAAATTGTTTTTTTGAAGATGTTATATGAAGCTAGTTATCATATCGCTTGAAATAATCAAATTAGTCATTTTGTTTATTTTGTCCCCCTGGTTCCAGGTTCTCAGTATCCATGACCACCCAATCAGATGTTTTTAAATCTAACATTATCCAATCCAGCCTATTTTTTGTAATAAGTCAGCCAGGTAAAAATTATTTACATTCTTCATCTACATGTATATTAGTATTTCAAAAAAAGTTTACCAAAATGTGTTCACGTGAACATTGTCAAAATGGATCAAATTCAAAATGGCCGTCAATGCCATATCTAACATGTAAATTCCATATCTGTGCAAGAAAACTTGGAATCCCAAATAACTGATTTATGATGCATATATTAATATATTACCAATAGATAGAAACATATATATAAAGTATTAAAATGGAAAATTATTCATGTATGACGTCACAGCTAGACGTGACATTTGTCTAATATTTGTATCACCAACACATAGAAAAATGACAATATTATATCAGATAATGTAGGTTAAAGGAAAATAAAATGTTTAGAAATCACTCAATGGTCAAAAAAATGATATTTCGGCAATAAATCAGCAATTTTTGAACATTGGGTGATACTTTATATACGTTTCCACCTATGTGTAATAAAATATAATATATGCATCAAAAATCATCGAAAAGTAGTTATTCGAGATTTAAAGATTTTCTTGGATAGATAGGCAATTTAAATTATATATATGTGATCACAGTTTCCGTGATCACATTTTGGAATGCTCATATATATGTAGATGAATAAAAACAAACTAGCTTGTTAACAATTTTTACAATTACGGTTAACATAGTACAAAATGTTAGACTGGCTTTACTAATGATTTAAGATAAGATAATGTTAGATTTAAAAACATCTGATTGGGTGGTCATAGATGCTGAGTACCTGGAACTATAGGAGTTGCTTCATATAAAATCTTAAAATCAACAATCTAATTGTCAAAAATGCGTTTAATATAGGAAATCATCCATTGTGATTGGTCCAGGAGGCCATCTGGTAGGCCTGAACTCCTAGGAATGACCTTGAGACTCAAACTTTTGATACTATTGAGGCAGAAATGAATTCAGCAGCATAAAAAATCGACAATAGGACATCATAATAGTCTAAATTGGTTCATTATTAGGAAATCTAATTTCGTAGCTGAGCCCCAGGGCCTAAGATCGGTCCGGGGCCGATAAAAAGGCTTCCTCCCGTTGGGCCTTCTATTTGGCTATAAAGAGCGGATCCTTCCCATAGTGCATTATTGTCTCAAATCATGGATGTATCCTTCATACCATCAAAGCGTGTTATGGTCACCTTCTGTTGCGAGAAATTACGAGAAAAAGTATTAGAAATGGAAAGAGGTTGATTGTCGGGTTACTACAATAACTAAAGACAATAATTTAATCGACCACCATGGCGAGCACACACACGCAGCTGATGAATGTTTGCCTCAAATGAAAGTTTTGAAGCATCAAGATTAAAGAGATGGTGAAAAGGTTGTCCACAACGTAGACTTGGACGAGGAACGTAATATGAACAATTTTCCAAATCTTAAAATATTAAAAATAGTCTTTAGGCATCCCGTGCAAGCCGCCTGCCAAGAATACCACATACACGTGCAAAAGTGTAGAAGGCCAAACAGGATGGCAGGGATAAAAATGAGTTCCTGGGGTATGAAAATGTATACCACACCATTTTTAAATTGGTGAGACTTAAATCTATCAAACTGCAAAAAATCAATTTGCACAGCAATAGCGCATGGGAGCTATTTTAATAACATATCAAACCACACTATTATCAATATAAATACTAACTATTTTAAAACTTGTTAATAAAGATGGTGATTTCGGATTAATTAACTTGAAATAGTTCGCAATAAAAGCGATTTAGACTTTCTTTAAATTCACAAATAATCATTCTTTTTCTTAATATCTTGTAAAAATTTCAATTAATGAGAATTATAAATTCACAATTAAACAGGCGTCCACGTATTCTCAAATATATTTTAACAGGATAATTATTGCGCAACATTCGAAGCGGAAATGTAACAGTTATGAAGACGTAACAGGATTTATTTTCTCTCCTAATATAAACATAATCTTCCTCATATGCAGACTATTTAACTAAGGAGACTAGTCCAGACTACATGTCATAAAAGAGATTAAAATAAATGCATTCTAAACCGTCAAATTGTTAATATTAATATTGGAAATTTATCCAACATTTGTAACACATATTCTATACAAAATTATGTTACAGGATTTACACATCAAACAGACGGAAATGAAAAGTTTATACTTTATGAAAAGAATAATGGTGACTCAAGTTATAAATTAAAATAGGTGGTAAAATATCAAAAGTTCCGACAGATAAAAGAGTTGAATAATTGAAAAGAGAAAATATTATGCATACATCGTATTACTTTAAATAATAACTTCCAGTGATCCGGCCAGACCAGTAAATTTTATTACTAAACTAACTGTTCTATAACCCAGGGTTCATACGCAATTTATAAAATAAAATTCCAGACATTTCCAGAGCTATTTTAAAGACCTTTGAAAAAATTTGCAGGTCATTTCAAATAATGTAAATTATATGTATGCATTATATGAATATCTATAAACTCTTTATACAAATTATAAAAATCCTAAATAAAATTAATAATAAAGTTATAAACTTTCAAAAATCCACATTCCCAGACCTGGCTCTGTTTATTCAGTCTGGGAAAAACTTCCCCAAAATTTCAAACCTTTTATAAGATTTTTCAAGACTCCGTATGAACCATTATATTTTTTATTTATACAAAAACAATCTATACTCTGTCTACTACAGCTAAATAAATAAACTGAAGACAATTTAACCGAACCATTTCTTTAGATGGTTAAAGCCTCCGAATACTTTACTCACTTGTCGATCCATATTGAAGGCGATGGAGTTGTTGGATCCCGCGACGAGGCAGAGCATGAGCAAACGTTGAGTGGCCGACAACTGTGACTTTCGAGTGTTCTCCACAACCCAACTTGGCTGTTTGATATCATCAAAATTGAGCAATCCGCGACCCTCCCCAGGAATGTCGATGATCGTCCGGTCATCAAGGCTGACAACTGTCGAGGAGGATGTCATCTGGGCCAAACGATTGGCATTGACATACTTGACGGCCTCGACGTACATTTGTGAGATAGCTAAATTGACGAGATCGTCGGAGTGTCTCCAAAGAAGGGTCTTCTGCTTCGTATGAGTGATTCTGCCGATAGCCGAGAGTACGTTGGAAATTACATAGAAGCGTCGACGCTTGAGATTGATCTGTGGAAGAACGTCATCAACAGCGAACCGGATCACACACTTGTTAGGATCAGAGACAGCTGTTTTGGCAAATGACGCCATAAGTTCCGTGAGTTTGACAACAGCACGCTGAAGTTCAGGTGAAGCCCGGGGACCATTGGAGGAAGACGACTGCTTCGAATCATTGTTTGTCGAGTCATCAATGTTGCTAATGATGTTGTTATGGGTCGAGCTAGTTGGGGGATTGCAAGAGTAACTGTCGTGACTGTTGGATCGATGTATTTGGTGTTGTTGATAGTGTTGCTGGTGTGAATAGGAACTGGACTGCGAAGACTGGGAATAGGTGAATTGAGAGGCGCCAGGTGAAGAACTGTCGGTGATTAGGCAGCAAGAGGGTGGTTGAGGGTAATATGAACCTGCTCAGAAAGAACAGAAGTCTTGGTTAAACCTTTATTTAAAACCAAACAATTTTCAAAGTATAACCATCAGAGGGTTCTAGCTTTTCCGGAAAATTTTAATAAATGCTTAAAAATATATAAAATCTTAATTAAAATACATGTATAAAAATAATAGTAATATAAAACGAAATCTTTTAAAACTATGTATAATTTATTTTAGTCATTAATTTTTACATGCAATATTCAAAACATTTTTATGTTAACATCCATAATTCCAATTAGATATTAAAAATATGATGTTGATTAATTTTCATAATTTATTATAATATATACATATATTTGGAAATTTATAAATTAAAGCAAAAAAAGATTTCTGGAAGCATCCCTGATGAAAACAAACAAACAAAAATCAAGAAAGGCCCTGAAAAATATGCCATAGTTTTACACCATACTTGTCAGAATTGAAGTTTTAAAATTATGCTATGTATTGAGTAAATATATACTAGGATGGGATATACAATATCATAATTTTAAACATCTTTATTCAACTAGAAACTTTATCAATTTTGTTTACTAATAGCTCATTACAATAATTTTGTGCAGCAATCTTTAATATCAAAGTTCAATGAGTATCTACAAGAAACTCATCAGTATTTCCAACAAAAGGTTATGTAGTATAAACTTTACAGAAACTTATTAATTTTCTTTTAATGAATTTGCATTAATATATGAAATTAAAAAAATGTTGTTACCTCAATTTCATTTAAAAATTATTTATGTTTAAGAGCTTTTAGCTTCAAGGAATAATAACAACGTCTTCATCTTAACAGTTTACCTTTTTAGTTGTATCTGAATTGGAAAATATTGTTTTTATGTATAGAAATGAAAGATTTTGTCCATTTGAGGATTAATGCAATGACAAATACATTAGTCTTCATTTATTCTTGATTAACTTGACAATCAGACATTTTAGAATACACACAATATACAAAAATCTAAGTTCGCCTACTTTTGGCCTATCTTTACTTATAAAGTTCAATGGAAAAATATAAATCATAGCTAAATTGAGGGTGATCGCCAAGAACATATATTGTGATAAGTACTAAGGTTAACCTCTTAATGTAATAGAGTGGTATACAGGGTGGTTCAAAGGTAACTAAACTATTCATATAAAGTTAAAGTGAGGATAAAATTCTGTCAAAAAATCACTATATTCTAAAACATATTGGATGAGTAATAAACAGAATAATAATGTCACTCAATAAATTCTCAGTCAATGAAGCATTCCAAATGGCTACCTTCTTCTTGAATACATTTAATCTCACTATAACACTATATGGATAATTGTTTTACTTGTGAACCACTGTCTATATATAACAGGGTTCTCACCTTTTTTAAGGTATCAAATTCTCGAATTTGTTTTAAATTTAAAATACAGTAAAATTTCTTAGTATTATCTTTGTCTATTAAATCTATTTGCCTGTCTATTTTTCAAATATATAGTTAATCATTCAATAATTATAACCATAAAGAATACAGAACATAGTTAATAATAATTTAAATTGAATATATATTATAAACTTAGTTGAGCATGCAACTGAAAATTGTACTGTTTCAACATATTTAGATACACACACATTATATATATATAATGGAATATAGTAGTTGACAGATATATATGCACATTACTTACACAGATTAGCAAAATGCAGTGCTATATATTAGTTGCATATTAGTAAAGTGTACAATGCATCATTGATGTCGGTGTTAATCATGAGATTCAACATCAGACTATGGAACATCACATGTCATGTTAATAATTTTCTGTTCCAATCTGGACATACTATAAATATACTTAATTATAATTTTAAGATTCATCTTCCACTTCTCACAAAGATCTACTGGGATCTAAATTTGGAGGAGCTGCTGATGAGATGCTGGAAGCACAGAAATATTCTGAAGGGAATCTGAACTGCTGAAGAAAAAAAAAGTGAAAGGTCAAGTAGAAGAAGACCAAGATATTGCTCGATGTGATGGTTGTAGACAATTCTGTTGCTCTTAGCAGATGCTTACTGTATTACATGTAAATATTAAAATGAAATAAGGCACCATGGACCATATTCTGCATTGGATACCCAGAAAACCTTAATGCTGAATTTTCAAAGGTTGGAGAAAATGTACTGTTGAAAGTTAACCCATCCATAAAACTCAAGTAATTGTTCATCAAGTTTGAGGTAAGCTCCAGGAGTGATGTACAGATAAAATTGGCTGGTGAATGTTTTGAAGACATGATAAATAGAAGCCAATGGATTGTGGTGTCATCAAATCGCATGCAGCTTTTGATCTGGATGAATAGTTCTTGGCTCATTAATGTAGCACAGAATGGAGAATTACCACATTCACCATAAAGTTCTTCTATATCTGCATTGAAGCCAGAGGTAGCAAATGCAGCTACAAGAAAGCCTGAAGTTTGGTTGCATCGCCACTAGTTTCCACATTTTTGGAATAATTTTTATCTAAAAATGTTTAAAAACCTAGAATTTTTTTAAGTTATCCCAATTGGGAAAATAAAACCAAAAGAAGCTAGCGAAATTCTAGGGAAAAACCTAGTGAGAACCCTGATATAATTTACAACTCACTTTAATTAATTCATTAAATGTGTCATTCAAAATAAAAATGGGATGCCTTTTATTGATATATTTAACTTAACCTATTAATACTGAGAGGCATGAAAACATGCCACTTATTTGAAAAAAAAATGAATTATATTAAATATTTAATAAATAATTTTTAATTGAAAAATGTGGACAATACAATAAATTGGATAAATGGAGAACAATGAAAAACCTACACCCAAATTCAATGTTCACATCATAGGCCCCCCCAATAAATAAAATCAAGAATTTTCAAGGTTTTCAAATCAACATTTTAAATGTCAAAATTCATGTTTTTGTAAAATAAATAGCAATTGATGTAATACAGTATAATCCAGCTATAACATACCTTCAAGGGACCATCAAAACATTACTTCATATATGAGGCATGATATAATGGGATTATAGTGTATAAAACATCACAAAACTTAAAACAGTGAAATTCCAAAAATTGCTAACCTGAAATTTTCTGTTGAAAATATTGAATAATTTTTTTTCTAATCTACTATAGACTATCTAAAAAATAACCTTACTTTCATAGCAGACATTGGTGATTAAGGTTCAGACCTCTCTCCCCCTCTTAGCAGACAAAAAACTCAAAGTATAAAATGTTTGTAAAAGTAAAAATGTTCACTCAACTAGCATGTCATTCTATTTTTAGTATCAGTAGACTCTGATTAGCTGATATTTTATGCACCTTTCCTATACAAGAAATTGTCACAAGTAAGTGTTGTCTTTTTCACCTTCATATATTGTTTTAAAAGCAATCCTACCACAGTTTAACACAAGTGTAGTTTTAAAACTTGTTTTGTTATATTAATAAAAATAAGATAAAGTAATTTTTTATGTTTTCTTCAATATAATATTGCCTTAGCACAAAACAAAATTGTTAATCAAAAAACATACTTTTGTTAACAGATTTTCAGAAAACCCCTCCTATCCTTAACCTTTTCCCAACAGGGGTTGTAACATTTACTATGAAATAAAAGTTACTTCACCCAACAAGGATTACAAACAATGTGATTTTCATATAACATATAAATGAATGAGTTTCTAAAAATAAAATAAACATTTTTTTATAAATCGATTTTTTTTGCATTACTAGAGGGTGTTGTTGGAAGAGGGGCATGAATGGTGCTGGAATGGATGTGTATAAAGTGATATTCTGGCTTTGCACATATATAATTCCCAACACTATAACACAAAGGAAAATCACTCTTAAGTTCTTGATGCTGACATCCAATCATGCTTTGACATTTAGTTTCAAAGTAGTGCACTGTCAATTTGAGAGATGCTGTCATAATTCTGTCAAAAACAAATTGACAATATTTGCACAGGACAGTTGAGATCATTGGTGAAAATCATTCATTCCACATAGAAAAATGAAATGACTACCCCAGGAAAAACCTTATTCCATTTTGGGGTGTATCCAATCTTTATAATGGAAGAATTAGATAAGAGATATGATAAATAGAATCCTGATCAATTTAGAATCTAATGAAGACATAGCTATATATATAAGTATACAAATAATATATACACTATAGGTACTATATGAAATGGTACAATAAGGAATGCTTATACAATTACAAAACACTAAATAGTAAATTAGAAATAGAAGGTATAAATAAATTGAACTGAAACCACTAGGTGAGTATAAAAACACATAGAAAATGTGAGCAGAAAATATGTGAATGAAATTATTCAGTGATATGGTTATATACACTTATAATGTTGCCTGTTTCTCATTAGCCAATCAAAATCTTTCAATGTAGTGTGTGTCTCTTAGCTTATTCCTCTTGACCAGTCAAATTTTGATCCTCTTTGGACAGTTTGTTTGTCCTATGGTTATCAGACTAAGATATTTGATACTCACCAAGCATATGTGTAAATCATTTTATAAGCATTTAGATGGAAACTATTTTTGGAAACTCATTCATTTATAATGTATATGAAAATCACAATGTTTGCAATCCACTCATAAACATTGCAATGCCCATAGGGAAAAGGTTAATGTTTTATGACCTAGAATGTATCTAAAGACTTCAAAATAATTTTTTGAGATTATATAATATAGAATACAAATTATCAGGGATGTGATTAGACTTGTGAAAAAAAGAAAGAACTTATAGAGGCCTCCTCAGTATAAAGAATAAAGGGCCCTTATAGATTACAAAAAACAAGGAAATCTTTTTAAATAAGGAAGAATTACATCCCTGTCACAAAAAATTACAAAACACAACATTCGATTTTCTTGAAAATGATGAAATGCTTTTTCAAAATCAGTGAAATCCTATATATTGATTATTCATTATTAATTGGTCTATGATCTTAGAGTTTGAAAAACTCAACAAAAAAATGCTAAGGATAACATTTAAGAAATATCAAATAATAAGAAGCATACCTAATGGCTAACTAGTCATGTGATTTGAAAATAATTGAAATTATGGAAAATGTCAGTAAGGTACAACCAACAGTCAAATGTGGCCTTTAGAACTACAGCCAAATTAGCATGCCATATCTTATAAATACTATAATTTACACATTTCTGGGGTTCAGCTACCCAACTAAAATATTTATTGATCTGAAATTTATACAAATTATTGTTACTGTTGGTGACTGAGAGTCGAGTAGAAAGTGTATATTGTGATGCAGCTGGATAGACATTATACCTACCCTAGAGAGGCAGACAATAAATAACACAAGGTGATATTTCTGTCTTTGTTACCTATGTGTCTTTATT
>JAUZNC010057647.1:0-12490 GCA_034780395.1 Vannuccia rotundouncinata | reverse complement strand
TCAATCATGAATATTGTCTGTATTGAAAATAAGCACTTTGATGAGGTTATGACTATGTTAATTTTTTAATTTATAAATGTTATAGTTTTAATAACACAATTTTGAAATATTTTTAATAGGATTTCATTTATTAAAATATGTATTTAATTATATTTAGTTATAGATAAATATATATGGTTTTGCAAAAAAATTACTTTTTTTATAACTACATATTTGAATATATTCAACAAAAATATCATACAATTTAGTCTTGAACAGATCAAAAACTCTAATTTGCAAATATGCACATTATTACAGATAATCACAACTTCAATGCAGAGATTAAGGGGATCTTTGAGACAATCAAATTTTGTTGACTTTTTGAAAGATTTAGACTGGGTTCCATAACATAACTGTGAAGACTTGCAAATTACAGTCGATGAAAATAAAAATAATCAATAAAAGTATTACTGAATTGTTTTGATTTATATACTTGACAAATCGATATATTTATTGATCGTATCGAATGTGATACTTTAATAATCCCACAATTAAATATTATTTAGAATTAATATGAGAAAAACGAATGAATTCAAGACGATATCAACAAATATATTTGTAATTAAATAGTTTTAGATTTGAATCCATAAATTCCATTTTGCACTTACCTTCATCATCAGGGATTTTTTCCTTTCCATCACCTTCTTTATTCTTCTTTATTCCTTTTTAGAAATAATATTAAACAATTTGCATTAAATCTGATAAACAGCCATAATCACAAATATTGTATTTATTAAAAATTAACTCGTTGATGACGTAAATTATTTTTCATAATTTTAAATAAAATTTAATAATATTTTTAAATTGAATAAAAATGATATCAGACTAGAAATGCATATATTATTGATATAAAATGCAAATTTATTTTTAAGTAATTAAAATAAGAGTTGTATATTTTAATATTATGTTTACAAAGACATCAACTGCTTATACTTAGTTGTACAACAATTTAGTAAAAATCAGGCAATATATGCGAAAGAATTATATTTGCTGAAATTATGTAAACATTAAAATAACACTATTTTTTAGCTTCCTCAAGATGTAATTTGTATATGAATGAACAAGCAGTAAGCATTATTTTAAAATATTACTATATTTAACAAAATCATAGACTATCTGTTGAGCAATAATATTATTATATTATATGAGATTAACTGAAAACCCACTATCAACAGTATCTACATTTCCATGGGTTTATAAGATATTGTCAATGTGATTTTGTTGTGTGCATTTTACCAATCTGTGCTAATTACTAATATGCACAGTGTAAATTACAAATTTACATATTATTTCTGTGAATTTGACTGCTAAAAATTAAAATAATGTTAGTCTTATGTATTGTCTTGAAAACTTTTTTGAGTGTGTGATTATAAATTAAAATATACAATGAAAACTTGAAATGAGTAAAGTACAACCAAAAAAACTATACGTAACGGACATACTTATTATAAATTGTTTTCTTCACACCTTTAATTAATTTTAAATATTAAAATTTTGAAACAACAAATTCGTCTGCTTACATTTGATCTTCGTTTAGTTACTCATTAAATAAAGTTTTTAGAGTACTTTTCGTACATGCTCTGTGAAGTTTTTGGATGATTATCAAATAATTTATTCAAAATTATTCCTTGATTATTAAGACAAAATCCATTTTTGTTAAATGTTAGTAAAATAAATATTTAATTAGGGAATGGAGACCAACGATAATTTTTTCTAATAGAGAACATTCCTTGTATTGTTCCTAAATTATTTTGTGAAAATGCTAATTTACTATGATAATTTTTATTTTTGACATTGTTGAATTGTATATAACATTATCGTTATGAAATTATACCTGTACCCATATTAGTAGTATGAAATGGTTATATCTAGGCCACAACCCTCCCCCCTTTGTTTACCCCTTTGCTAGTTAAATTATTATCCAAGAGGAGTCCAGTTAATTCAAGTAAAATTATTATATAAGGAGGTGTCTTACTCGCTGTTTTCATTCACATTTTTACGAGCTCTCAAACGGTGCCTTTTTGAGTTTACTATTCCATCACCTATTCCATCTATTTATTTCCATCTATTTATCATCTGTTTACTTTTCCATCACCTATTCCATCTAAAATATAATTATTAATATTTTTAAAAATAAAATTTTATAATTAAAGTTTTAAAAAATTATAAAATAAAGAAAACAATTTTAAAATTTTAAAAATTTTAAATCCAAAATTAATAAAATAAACAAAAAATTATTTGTTTTCTTACTTATAATTATGAAATTAATTTCATTTACAACTATTATTGGATATTACTTGAAGGTATATTTTGCACAAATTTTTCAATATTTTTAACTAGTTGACTAATGAGACACAGTATGGCAATGCAAAGGTCTAATATAATCCTACCATGAGTACATATACTTTAATTAAGTTTAATTTATGATGTCGCCTTGCATGGGATGAGCCTGTGGATGTGGTTTAAATACTCTATTAATGGCGGCCGCAAGAGCGTAAACCATTGAGACAAATGTCTGTAGAGTTCCATATAAGCTATTGATCAGTAAACTCATTGAGCCTTGTCAGATTACTCCTGTTCATGTTAGTTGGCAGGATGTTTATATAAAATGGCTATGAAGGATTGCATGACAGAGAATTGCTACTGTTTAAATTATTAATAACAATACATGTGTGCAGTATATATTTTTTAAATTATCGTTTTCGTTTATTTATTTCCAAGTCATTTAAAAATTCGCACGAGAGCGACGGCCAAATTGGTAATAATTTAAAGTACTTATAATATTTTTTTCAATATTAGTTAATTATTTTCATTATTTTATGCAGTCATTTTAAAAATATATTATCACCTAGGAGCTAATATTAAATGTAATAAGAGAGGTGGCTCGAGTATGACGCTAAAATTTCTATTACTTTTAAATCAAATCATGCATGAGTTATATATTTTAACTTTATTATTTTATATTTAATTTCAAGCAATATTATTATCAATAAGGGCCCGAGATTGACGCCAACATTTCTAATACTTTAAAAAATAAAATATTTTGTATAATTTACCATTAGTTGAAAATACTTATCAAATAATTTTCCAATAGTTAAAAATACTTGTCAAATAATTTTCCAATAGTTAAAAATACTTGTAAAATTCTCCTCAACTACTGATCTCTCACAACAGCAATCTCCACTGACAGCAGTAGCAGTCTATTCCAGCTTCGTATTGAACGATTTTTTAACCGCACCTATCCCAACTGAGACATCGCGAATACCTGCACCCTCAGTTGAGATTATATCCGCAGCCTCTCAAGCGCGGATCAGATTTTTGAAAACTTTTTGGAGGAGATGGCTAGAGATTCGTTGGATTCTGGAACTGCGGCATCGCGACTACCTGCCACGTCAGTTCCAGTGGAGTTTGACTTCGAAGAATTTCTGATCGAACCTGCCATCCCATCAACCACTTCTCTTCATTTACTAGAAGTATAATCTGCAGCCTCACCAGCAAACGCTAACTCGGCACAGAAAAGGTTTGTTTTGTTGCAGTTGGTCCAGCTTCCTGCAGCCTCACCAGCAGTACTATCCTCTCCAGCATCGACCCCTTTAGCCTCACCTGCAATACCGGCCTCTCCCGCTTCCTCTACAACATCAGCCTCCACATCTTCTTCAGCCATGTCCCTGACCTTAACCCTAACAAACGAACTTACAAGTGTGGGCAATGCGCAAGTTTATTCTCGGACTATTCTGAGCTTCATTCTTATCGCCAGAACTGTTTCCCACATTCCATACCTGTAATGGAAGAATATCAAAACGAGGTCGTACACCGTTATCAGAACCGTTCAGCCATGAAGGGTGCTGTACGCTACATCTGGTTCGAGCCGGTTGATACCCCTATCCAGCCTCTCGAGTTTCTTTCATCCATACGAGAGGACATCAATCGCACGGTGACGACACTTCTCAGCTGGTGCACAGAGTGCAAGATCCAGCCCGTTCTCTCCCTGAAAATTCTACAAATAGATCCCAACACTGGAGATATTTTTCGCTCGGAGCAGAAAATTTTCTCACTTCCAGCAATGGTTGTGACATGTGACATCTTTTTCGAGGATGTAATCGTAAGTATATATATATATATTTCTCTCTCTCTATTTTCCCTATATTTCTCCCTATCTCTATAAATTGTATGATTTTCCCCGGTTTGGGCTCCTAAGACGTGTGGAGCATTTTATCCAAAACGGCTCCAACTGGGTAATTGAGACGGTCGAGTGGTTCGATATTTCTCACCCGGTACAATAGCATTCCCAACCGTCGCGGCCGCGGGGCATTGGAACTCCCGCCAAGACTCAAGGCGAAGAAGGCCGTCATCAACATCAACTACGGGGGTAATAACGACTGCTTCATGTATGCAGTTCTGTCCATCCTGCACTATGCATGATGATGTCACTACTCATCGATACAGGACAGCACCTTACGAAAAGTAGCCTAATGAGCTCAACTTCACCGATCTAACTTTCCCCATCACGGCTGCCGATATCCCGCAGTTTGAGAAATTAAACCCGGGAATTTTTGTCAATCTGCTTGAGTGGATCGAGTAGAATGAGGACCATCCCCTAAATATGCTGCGCGCCTGTGGCTATCCGAGACAGCATGTCGACGATCGAGAGCCTCGACTTGTCAACATCTTGACAGTCACTCCGAAGAAGGAAGAAAAGTCCCATTATGTAGGAATCGCCAACCTAAATCGTCTGCTCAACTCATGCGCAAAGGACGTGCAATCCACCCATGGACGCAAACACTGCAAGCGCTGTCTTCAACCCTTTAACCTATCTTGAAATTTATTTTAGCAGTGTACTATAGTGATGAAAATTACCACATAGTTAAATCAATATGATATACAGATAACTTTTCAAGAAAATTAAAATATAATGAAAGAATAAAAAAATATAGCTATTTTAAATTTTAAAGTATATTGAAAAAATGTAAAAAATATTTTTTTTAAATTAATCGAAAAAATTTACAATTTTTAAAATTTTATTTTAAATTACTATATTACTATAATAATTTAAATATTATAGATTGTGTTGATGATTAATTGTGTCTTAGCAATGAAATATAATTCACAAATAGCCACCTCTCACAGTATATTTAATCGATTTCGTTTATACTTGATTAAAAAAAAACATTGTTATTTTTGTTGGAATCAGCCGTCGTCGACAGCCTGAATATGCCCTCCCCCCCACCGGTATGGATAGGGTTAATGAATACCTAGAACGAATATCTGGAGAAGCATCGGGAATACTGCTACACGAGGTCAGCCTGGAAACACTCATACCATCACAGGAGAAGACCTATCACGTATTTGAGAAGTACTAGGCCGTACTGCTCCTGCCCTACGTCGTCTACGCTGATATTGAGTGTTTCCTACAGAACGACGGAATCGAACAGAGTCGAACATTAAGCAGCTGCTATATCGTTCCTCCTAGTACCACATCCAGGACTTCGAGACGCTCGGATCGACAGCTCTTAAAGACGGAATCTCCAATGAGCTAATCAAACATCTTAGTAAAAACAGCCAAAACATCATTCTTGAATTTATCAACGCCACCTGGCATCAGGGCAGAATCCTAAAAGCATCCCAATTCTGAAAACAGGAAAACCAGACAATGATCCGGGAAGCTACAGACCGATTAGTCTTACCAGCTGTGTCTGCAAACTCACTGAGCGATTAGTCCTGAATAGACTCAAGATAGATAAGATCATGAACCCGAACCAAGCCAGCTTTCAGAAACATAGAAGTTCCGAAGATCAACTGATCAAAATCCAGCAAAAAATTACCGATGGATTTAGCAACAAACCAAAAGCCTGAGGACAGTCATGGTTTTCATTGATTTCAGCAGACCTTTCGACACGGTATGGAGAATCGGCTTACTTCAAAAACTCCTAGACTACAACACTCCAGGCTGCATGGTTAAGTGGATCCAAGGATTTCTGACGGGAAGAAGTGCTCAAGTCAAACAAGGAACAACCACCAGAAAAAGTATTAAATTAGAAGAAGGAGTACCGCAAGGTGAGGTCATATCACCGACCTTATTCACCCTATTCATCAACAATATCACCAAAGAACTAGATCATGACATCAACACAAGCCTATTTGCAGACGACCTGGCCATTTGGGCCCAAGGAACCACACCAGAAAAATGCAGAACCAAAATAAACAAGGCTCTTAAAGTCATTAAGGAGTGGACAAAAAATGGAAAATGACCATCAATGAAGTAAAATGCGAATACACTCTATTCACCACATGTAACAGAAAATAAAAATGAAAGGGAGAAATCAAAGTCAACAACAACCACATCAATAGAAGCGACAACCCAATATTCCTCGGTGTCAAAATTGACTGGAATCTTTCATTCATTGTCCAAGTAAAAGCCCTCATCAACAAAATGAAACAGCGAATGAGAGCACTTAGAGCTGTAGCTCACAAAGAATGGGTCACCAAAAACGAGGGAATCAGAGCGCTATACATAGGAAACATAAAATCAGTTGCGGACTATGCAGCAGCAAGCTGGCAATTGGCTCTTAGCAAGACCAACATTCAAAGACTGGAAATATAGCAAAACAAAACAGCGAAACAATTACTGGATGCAACAGAAGCACTCCCATATAGGCACTTATCCAAGAAGCTAACCTAACTCCATTTGATGTCACAAGAAACAGTGCTGCTACCATCGCCTACGAAAGATTCATTATAAATGACGATAACCCAAATCCAAAACTAGCTAGTAAAAAAGTGGCACCAAAAACCACCAAAGACATAGACAAGAGACAGTGGAGAGAAAGGGCAAAGCAGAATAGAGAAAAAAGCAGGCCTCAAAGACGTTCCAATCGAGAACATTCTAATACAACCCAGTATCAAACCCTGGGAATATCAAGCCAAAGCTAGCTTCGGGACCAAGCTCATCGTAATATGCAGCAAAAAAAACAACATCATCAAGCTGAGAGAAATCACAGAAGCCACTCCTAACTACTTCAACATACAAGAAACAGAAGTGGTTGTTTGGACGGATGGCTCTGTTGGAGAAGGACAAGAGAATGGAGGAAGTGGTGCACTCATAACATGAAACAACCAAAACACAAGACTCATGGAACCTGCAGGCAAATTCTGCTCTAGCTTCATAGCAGAGATGAAGGTATTAGATATCTCCACCAATTTTTTAGAACCAGCGACAGACAAAATGAACCATTCAAAATTATGTTAATCTTTACTGACAGCCTGAGCTCCATACAAACATCATCAGCAGCGAGACATCATAGGCAACAACATTTAGGAAAACCTTAGTAAAATACAAATCCAGAAACCGGGTATCAATATTTATCTCCAATGGATACCAAATCATGTTGGTACACCAGACAACAAAGCAGCATACGCACTAGCTAACGAAGCGGCCCAGGAAGATAAAACGCATGCAACCATCAATATCAACACGGCTAAGGCTAGAATTATGAATAACAACAACAAGAAATGGATAAGACTAATGCAAAATGATCACTACGACAGATGGAAGAAAAGACAAAACAAAGAAAGCGAGAAAAGCATTAACAGGAAAGAAAAGACAACCCTAGCTCAACTGCGAACTGGGCACACAACCCTGACAGGATCGGGAAGTCTGAATCTCTTATGTGCAGCAGCTGCGGCTGCGACATCGAAGAGACTGTAGAACACCTCCTAATCGATTGCGACCGTTGGATAAACAACAGAATGAGAATTGTTGGCAGTCCCCACCTCCACTCTGACTATCTGGACAGTGCTACCATCCTGGAGTTCCTGAGGAGTATCAGGCGTCTAGCCTGATGAATGAGAGCGTGTTAACCAGCTAAAAACAGTGAGAAGCCAAAACAATAACAGCTCTTATTCAGTTTTCTCTGGTGACAACTGCGTGCATACGGCCATGATTGCACTCACTGCTTTGGCCAAGGAAGTGTACGAGTGTAACCAGGTCAACGCTCTACAAGCCGTTCAAATGTCCATCAGAGAAGAATCTAGTCACCGGAAACAAAGCTCTGCTACATCTGCTCAGACCGCTTCAACCCGAACGACAAGTCCAGGAAGAAGTTGAAAGTGCGTGAGCATGACCATCTTACTGGTAAGTTTTTATTTTTCCCACATTGAAATTAATTAATAAAATTATAATAATGTTATATATTTTCTCTCATCTTTCCAGGTGCGTATCGAAGTGCAGCTTGCCAGGAATGCAATACGAAGATGAGTCTCCGCGACAAATTCCTCCCCGTGTTTTTCCACAATTTCAGGGGATATGACTTAACTATACTAGGTCTAAACAAGGTCAGTGGATGGGACGTATCCATAATTGCCCAGACAAAGGAGCGATATATGGCGATGGACGCTGAATATGAGGTTAGGAATGCTATTCCACCAAACATACGGGGGAAGAAGATGAAAATCGGGGTCCGTGACTCTTTGCAGTTCGTGTAGGCCTCGCTGGATTTCCTAGTGAGCAATCTTAGTGAGCAATCCAGCTCTGCTATACCCGATCGATTTTCAACTCGGACAACACCTTCATCGAAGTTGATCTCTCCAATTGAGTTTTCCCCTACTGCTACCTCACCGAACTAGAATGCCTCAGAAAAGGCCAACTACCTACCAGGGAAGCGTTTTTCGACGATCTCAGCCAGTAGGAGTGCACTGTCGAACGCTACTCACGTGCTCAGAAAGCCTGGTCTATGCTTGGCTGTGCGGAGGACTACATGTTGGCCTACCTACTTCTAGATGTCTACCAATTTGCCGATGTTTTTGAGACCTTCTGGCAGCTCACACTAGATGAGGATGGCTTAGATACGCCTACTACCTGATTTTACCCGGTGTCTCATGGGATTCGGCGTTCAAGATGACCGGTACTAAAGTAAGTATTTCAATTTCTCGCTTTTTATAATCCTCACCATCTAATATTCATTTTACTGTTTTACTGTTCTAAAAGACGGCAATTCCTATTGTTTCGTGGAGAGCGGTATTCGTGGTGGTATGAAATTCGTCAATACTCACCACGTTTCTTCCAAAACAGCCCGCATCCCCGACTCATACGACCAGACTGAACCAGAGGTTAACTTACTCTACGTGGACGCGAACAACCTCTATTGTCACGCACTTTTCCAGAAGCTGCCACATTCCAATTGTGAGTGGATTCCAGAGGATGAACTTCAGACTTTAGACATACTCAACTTTGACAATGGTGGAGATGGAGACGTGGGACATACCCTGGAGGTGGATCTAGAATATCCTAAGGAGGTACAAGACCGCCCCTGCCATCTACCCTTCGCACCTGAGAAATGCGAACTCCCGGAACGGTACCTGACGGATTTCATGTGGGAACAATGGCGTCATCTCAACGACGAAAAGGACAAGATTTACCAAGACACTACAAAGCTTCTTTTGACGGACGGCCGGCTGCTTCAGTTTTACCTAATAAAGAGTATGATGTTGATCCAAATCCGACGCGGTCTTCGGTTCAACCAGTCGGAATTCTTCGAGCCCTATATCACCTACAACTCCCAGAAACGTCAGGCGGCATCCAACTCCAACTTTCTATTAAAATTATATCAATAGATGATTTTCTAATACCATATATCTCCATCTTTTAGAATGAAGTTTCGCCTCTTCACTACCCAAACAATCCTGATAATTTTCTCTTCGCGACCAGAATTCCTCAGCTCTGCCATCTTCAACGACAACTTAATTGGAGTACATCTCGCCAAGGATCAGGTTATGCTGGACAAACCTATCTACATCGGAGTAACTTTGTGTACTGTAAGTAAACTCTTTCTTTCTTTAAACCAAAGCCTGCCCTATGGTAACTATAAACTTGAAGGATCGAATAAGATACCAGCGAAGAAAAGGCAGAACATTCTTCCTCGCGCACATTTCCCTATATTTGTATAAATATAATATCTTTTTCTCCATTTAAAGTGGAGTTTTTTCACTCTTTCTCTAAAATGTAAATGTTATGACATAAAGATTTGTATATATTCACAAATTTCATTTTCTCCATGAGAAATGGAGTTTTTAAAATTTGTATGAGTTGTGCACAATAGAGTTTTATTTCTATCGAAAATAAATGGAGTTTTTTATAAAGTTTCAAATATATATTTTTCTCCAAGTTAAATTGTGTTTTATAACGGTTGATTTTCATGTTTTCTCCAAATGAAATAGAGTTTTTATAACCTACCTTATCTCGCATGTGCGAGTCAGTGGCATTGAAGCTGTGAGTGGGTTTTATTTTCATATCGTATAACTTTTTATGGGAGCCCAAAATTACGTATTTATTCTATTGTTTTTTATAATATTGCATGCATTTATCTCCTGTGATATTATAGGATAGTATACTATGATTTCTTTCATCTTTTTCCCACTCATTAAACAGTTGTTTGTTTTTAATTCTTTCTTAATAATTATAAAGACTTAGAAAAAGTAAAATGTTTAAAAATAATATGTTTATTTCATAAAAAATAAAGTTTCTATTAAAAGATATACAAATAATGTAACTGTAGTATATTAAATATATATATGATGTAGCATGATAAGACGAATATATAGTTGATAAAATGAATAAGCATTAAAAACAGTTTATTAATTCAGAAAATTGTTTATGATCGTTTAAGAAAGTGCAAAATTAGAACAGTTTTTCCGTCAATAGAGGCACAACGGTCCAGTATCATCGCATATTTTAATTGCCACAGTATCTATATAACTCTTCATACAGGGAACATACATCGGATTATTATAGATAATGTCCACGTTTTCACCAAAAGCAATAGTAGGGAAGTCAACTGTTCGCAAAAGCGGGACAAGTGAGTTTCCAACAATCATCTCAGAACATACATCACATAAACATCTAGACTATAAATTCCTCTACGTAGAACTGGTGAATGTTTGGCAGTTCAGGTTTTAGTTATTTCCAATTCTGATAATCCCAGAATATGCTCCAGTTGATCCTTATGTAGTAGAGATATTTTCTGTTCTCCTTCTGTCGGCAAGTCCCATTTGAATTGAATTAAAGCAGCATCAAAGGAGAGAGTAATCCCATAGTCATTTTGTAGATTTGTTTTGTTGATAATGTTTACCAATTCTCCTGATGATTTATAATAGCCAGATGGGATGGAGTATTTAACAATTTTATCTATTTTCCATTTCATATTAGACAATTTTTTCCCACTTGAATAGATTGTGGGACTATGCTCATCCTAATCAAGTTTAAAGACAAGATACATATATCCCATTTCTGTAATATGTATTACTGGAGCATGTGGTGCTAACCATCTATTTTTTCTTGACTGAATCCGTAGTGAATAATATAGTAAAACCTTTTGCTGATCACTTTCGAAGGCATCCTTTTTTCCAACTAGAGGATGAAACCCTAGCAAGCTAGCAATACGATTGCTTAAAACAACTTTATCAAAATTTTCAATATCTGTCCCAAACATAATTAAATTTAACTTGGAGTTATAGATAAACTGCCATTCACCCACATCAATTTTTCCGTTTAGGATTCTATACATGTCATAAAATCGTGGTGATTTTTGGATCTGAATGAGGAAGTCCTTTAATATGTAGTTGTTCTGTGTAGTTCGCTTTTTTCTTAACTTTGATATCGATAGATTATTTGCCTATGGTTTTTAGGCTATTCACAAATGAAATTTCCACAAGACCCATTTTCTATTGATCGGCATCGTTTCGTTTCCAAGATCAATATGTGGATGCAGTTGAGTCATATATTCCGAAGACGTATTAGTCTCGTTAGAACTCTATGACTAACATTTCTGAGGACAATAATATGAAATACATTGCTAATAGACATCTTCATTAAGTCGTTGTATTTAAAATCTAGTTGTATATTGTTTATACACACCTCTTAACCAATTATTAAGAAAATAGCAAATTGAGTTGATAAATCTCTTTTTATTTCAATTATAATAAGAACGCATGTATACAAAGATTTCTAAAACAGCATTACCAAAAGTAGTACATAATTATGGAAAATAATTTTCTCTATGAATAAATACATATGAGTCTGCATTTTTACATGTGAGTAATTGTTTTTGTATATCATTCATTTCATGTTTATGCATAAGAGGTGATATTAGTAAAAGAGACAATAAGCACCACATATAGTAGTCTGTCTATTGAAAATCCAAACTCGCGGACAATGTTATTCATCCAGAGTTGTAGGCGGGGTGGGGTCGGTTCCCCAACCGAGTAAAACTCTTCTCCACGATTATTATCGAGAATGACCACGGCAATCCAGTGCGTCCCTGGTAGGTTAGCGGTGTCTGTATTGACTATAAATCCAAGTGTTGGTAGAAGGATTTGGTGGAAGCTGATTCAGAGGATATACTCCAAGGAAATAGTTTTGCGAAAATTGTGGATTTTTATTGATAATTAGGCTGAGTTC
>JAUZNC010057646.1:0-12490 GCA_034780395.1 Vannuccia rotundouncinata | reverse complement strand
CTCTATCCTCTCCTCTCCTCTCCTCTCCTCTCCTCTATCCTCTCCTCTCCTCTCCTCTATCCTCTCCTCTCCTCTCCTCTCCTCTCCTCTATCCTCTCCTCTCCTCTCCTCTCCTCTCCTCTCCTCTCTCTCCTCTCCTATCCTCTCCTCTCCTCTCCTATCCTCTCCTCTTCTCTTCTCTCCTCTCCTCTCCTCTCTTTTCTTGTATATATCCTTTTTTTTCTCAGACAAGACCCAATGATATCTTTGAATTATGCCGTATTTCTCTATCGGCAAAAGGAACTCCCCAAAGCAGTCAAAATGATGCAGGAATATGATAAACGAGTGGGTCTTCTCAAAGAAAAAGGAGTGGTCGAATTTGATTCTCAGGTGAGGATTGGCAGTTGTATTCATCATCAACTCGTTATTTATCATTGACTCACCAACTCTTGCCAACAGATGACGGAAATGGCCAGCAAGCTTAATCCTGCCCTTCAGTTGGGCCCTACAATAGCTGCTTCAGTATCTCATTACACCCCTTCGCTCCAAGAATCCAGTGGTCCAGATCTGGCTAGTGAACTACCAGATCCTCCTACACATCCTGTACCAATAGCTGTGGGCTATCACCCCGCCCCTAGACCCATCGAACGTAAACAAGACATGGAGCCCGAACCGGACTTTTGATACGCTTGTGTAGTTTTCTTGTTCTTGTTGTTTGTATTGGAGTAAACATTGAGTAACATGTTCTAATTAAACACAATTTGGTTTTCTTTCAATAGAAATAAAGATCATCGCAATATACTACTGCTCTCGGTATAAGTAGTCTGTTATAATGTATCACTATAATTTGAAATTATCATTATTATATATGTTCTTTTGCACACAGTCTTTCTTAATGTTATATCTATTTAGTGTTGTGTTATTTGTTGTTTTATATCAATATTGAATATTAATTATATTAACAGTTTTAACCAAACCATTGATTTTTTTAATTACATGTTTGCAACATAAAATCAGCAACACATCGATTTTATAACATTATCTAATGATCTACCATTTAACATTTATTAAAAGCGTATTTATTTAATTATTTTATTGTAACAAATCATAACAACCATTTAACAAATGAAAAAAATATTTTCAAGCAAGATTTAGTTGAAAGCGTGTTTGAAATACACTGAATAAGTCTATTTGTTTTATATTTAGTATAATTATTCTACAAGTAACAAAATAATATTTAACAAGATAAAATATCTTTTGTAAATTATACACGACTATATATATCGTGAGAACCGGTTCTGACGGAATTTTCATTCTTCCGGAGGGTAGAAATATGTTTAATCGACGTACAACTTAATGTTTTTTCTATAAATTGATATTAAAAACTACAAACATAGTGTGTTACATAAATGTTTTGTAGAGAAAATGATAACATCACCAATAACGAATCATTCTCTGCAGGGATTCCCAATGTCACCGTTATACCACCACCTGGGGCTAGTTTCATGGCAGTGACATGTACAATAGCGGAAGATTCAAAATGTCATTTGACGAAAGGATCAACATCATTTAATGATTCTAATTGCTTCTGTGGAGAATGTTTCAGGAGAATACCCCTCCCTGTCTGTGTTAGAGCTTTCTCAACCTTCAATAGACATTATCTAACCTCTTTCTCTCTCTCGAGAATGGATAAATAATGTCAGTCTTCAATTCTATTACCTAACCTTTCCATCTGACAAAATAATTCTCATCAAAATTTCATTAAATCTGCCAATTTATTGAAACCAGGAATAACAATAGTCCATCGCATAATTCTTTTTTACGACGGTCCCATTTAGTTTATTTATACACTATTAATAAAAGTAAAAACGTAATTAAATAATGTTCCCATCTTTCTAATTATAAAACATTGGAATTATATTAGAAAACTTATAAAACACCTCTCCTTCTATAATTGAGGAATGAACAACGCAAAATTTTTGCAGTGAAATTTGTTCACTTTTAGAAAGTAAATAAATAAATGGTTCACATTCTAGAATAAAAAAGTTTCATGAATAATATTGTCAAAAGATTTTAGTCTTCGCAAATAATAGTTTGAATTTATTGTCTTATGTTATTCCTACTTTTACCACTTTCAATTATCCCAATTTTAGAGTAAATATTCACAAAACGGCGTTTTCAACTAATCGTCCCCGCTTGTATTCGCCTTTCTTCTAATTCATGCAAGAAGGTGACCATCCGGATAGGATCGTTCTTTCAAAGAAGGAAGTTCTTGATATAGCATGTGACGAGCAATTTGCCAAACACCCTCCTCTTAAAGTGGCTTCAATTCAAGGATATTTAATTGAGCAGTGTTTAGTATATAGCGATTTCTTCTTTTGTACATTTAGACGTATTATAAGGAGGCCCCCACATAACACGTGTTCCACAAGTTTATAATAATTTAAGTTATTTTATTAAATATTTATATTAAAATAAAACATCACTTTTGGTTTAAAATTATATTAAAACTTATTCTGTTTTCAGCTTTATAGCTGCAGATTTAAATAACGTTACAACATATTTACATTTATTTAGCAGAAAATAATAATCCTTCATACTTCATAACCGATGTTTGAAATCTTATAAATATGAAGCTGTGATAATACCAGTTGTATTCATGAAAGAGTTAATAGGTACCCGTGCCCCTATGCTTAAACCTTCTATCAAACTGATCACTAGTTGTACAGAGGAGAGCATAATAGGGGTCGGCCGCATGACCTAGAAAATTCTCGGAGATGGGAGGAGATTATGATTCAATTATTTCAATAACACTTGTGTTTTGTGATAAAAAAAATGTTAATCGTATCAATTTAATTTAACAACATCGATTCGATTGTATTATAAATTATTTAAAGCACTCATAAAATATATGTTTCTATGAATTATCTTTTATTGAAATTTTCCATTTCTTTAATATTGAAGGTTTAATAGCCATATACAAATACATTTTAACGAGGACATCTGAATAGTTATGCCCCAGAAACATCTGCTCTATCTACATAAGCAAACTAAACACCAGACTTGAATCGGGGAATACTGGTCGACAAAAATTGAAAACTGCAGTCTTTCTTTTGCTCCCCAAGTTATAGGAATATAAAATGGGAACTTCTGGACATTATGCGTAAATACTAATCAACACCTGAGGAACTTGTTCAGATATTTCAAGTGAGATAATCTCTGTCGAAGCTGTGAATTTCTTCCAGATGATTTGATCTTCTTTATAATCAAGAAGGTATCATGAACTGTCTTCTGGAAATTTTAAAGATTAAATTATGTGAAGACGCGCTGAGATGGAATTTGTGATTTGTTTTATGAAAATATTTTTCTGAGACGAAAACTCATAAATAATATATTTATATATGGACCAACTGTTTTTAAAACTTTAAATCGTAACAGGCGGTATTAAATATAATCGAAGAGAGGAATGGTAGGGTGCAATTTATTAATATATTCGATAAAATTATTTTTTATCCACATTAAATACAAATAGTTCTGACATTTCTAAAATATCTTTCTAACTGAACAAATACAATTATACCGCGCAAAAAAATAAATCGAACAGCAATAAAATAATGCGATAATAATAATAATATAAACAGGTTCTGATTGTTAAAAGTAGGAAGTTTATTCAATAATTTTCATCATTTTATCACACTAATTAACATTTATAGAACTCCAACAAGATTTCATTCGAGATATATGGATAACCCGAAGGCTATGTTTGTGGTAGGACCCATATATCTAATCATCTATTGGTACACTATAACCTCTTCAAATATAGTAGTTAACTTATATACAAGGGGCTCTTTATAGTTCGCCCTCCAACTCACGGGGGGAGTTTAACAGACTTTTGTGAAGAGAGAATTGGCATTATCATCCGGTTTTGGAGAATGGCTGCTTATATATACTCACAGAATTCGTATAGTGGAGGAATTATTTTAGCTTTATTAAAGGTATGAGGTATAAGGGAGGGGGTCGAACCAAGTACCAGCATTTACCTCAGTATATGCTTAAAGGATCAGCTTGTTTAGATAAGATCAGACTATATAGGTGACCCCAATGAAAGGGGAACATTTTGAAGACAATTGTCCCGCATTGAAGATTCGAATAATTGTTTATGCTGCCATTTTCTGCAGCAAACCTCTTTTTTCTAATGGACATTTCTTTCTTTCCATCTTTTTTGATTCGTTTGAAATTTGTCTTTCATTAGATGAAATGATATAATTAATGTAAATTTATAAATTTTAGTATTGGAACTTTTTATGAACGGCAATGAACGCAATAACTTTAGGGTAAAAATCTTTTCTGGTGGAGGACCTATATCTGGATCCTTTGAATCATTTATATTTTAATGTTGTATTTGTAATCAATTATATACGGATATCTCTGTTTCTTCTATATTGAGTTAATACTTTGAGAAGTAAGAACATATTCAAAAATTATTGATGAACATACACATCCCATTTTAGAGGGGTCGTTGTGAGCGAAAATCAGTTACAGATATGAAAGTTTTTAACCGATTGGCAGTTGGTATTTCATGGCCCTCTTTATGAAATTGCCCACTTCCTCTATTTTAGTTCTTTTATACTGTTAAGAATTAAGAGCAGTGAATATATTATTTGAAATTGCATCAAAGTCAAATCGAAAGTGGTAATCTTTTTCTTTTTCAATAATTTAACTGTTCAAACACACATATACTATAAATTATAGGTTTATTAATTGATTTATAAATTGAAACAAGTCCTTATATCATTGTGCGAAATGTATATCCAGTATTATTCAATAATATAGTGTTTGAGTCTGTATTAATTAATTTTATATATTAGTACATATTCATTATATTCTTGTGTTATTTTTTTAATGATTTAAAGCTACAGTTACGAATCAGTATTATAGATACTTTTTCTTTTTAAACCTGCATATAGTCCTAGAAAATCAAAACAATGTTAATTTTAAATATTTAGATATATAAGAAACTTTACCGAAATAAGTGCTAATAAATGTGTATAACATTGCATCAAAGTATAACATGCCACTCAACATATAACATCAAAATATAACATTGCCACTGGATGAACATTTGATCCTCTATTTTTGTTGTTTTTAGTGCAATGTTATACACGTGCTAATATTTAAGTTCTTTACGTTTTATTGTTTTGTGATCGTTCGTGATTTTAGTTAAATTTGTTTTTGGTGTTTTCTTAAACTCATTTCATTATACTTTACCAATAGAGGACGAATTTTATACAATTATAACACTTTTCATAAAATATAAATCAATCGAAATTGTAAGAATACCTATTTCCTTTGAAATCTGGACATAAAATATATGATATCTATTAAATAACTCTATAGTTCTATTGTACATAATTGTATACAAATATTAATTATACAAAATATTTCATATTCTATGAAAATGTTGGATTTAAATATCCAAGGTCCAAGTCTTTCTCGCCTGTCAGTTCAACGTTACATACAAGCATTCAACTAAGAAGCCAATCCTATACATTATACTCGTATTTTACGAATTTCTGATATTATTATATATATACTCGTATCTTGTCCATATATTATTTTAAATATTGCATACAATTAAGGCACCTGATTTATTTGTATAAAACGAAACCAAATGAGCTATAATCAACAAACGTCTAGCTGGTTTCAGTATTATATTGATATTTCAATCACTTGATATTTTGATATCATTCCTTGTAAATTATTTGTGTTTGATAATCCACTTATTTATAGTAAATAGGATTCTACATTATGTAGCTAGGAAGCCGGATAAATGGGACAATTTACCGAATCGACACATCAACTTCACCGAACAACAAATCTTCAAAGGTGATGATTGTCTATTTGGAATTTCACGAAATATCCCGCAATGTAACCTTTTTATTCAAAAGTAACTGTTTAATATTATGTGTTCATTCTAATAATTTTTCAATATGAGATTTTGTACATAATTCTTTTTTACAAGTTTTCAGATTAACTTTTCCAATACGATTTGTTCATATAGACGACTTTTTAATTACGAGTTTTTCAGTAAGAGTTTTTAAAACGAATTTTCACTATGAATCCAATAAAACGTGTACTAATTAATGCTATATAATTATACGTTTTATCACAAATTTATCTTATTCAATGAAAGTTCGAAATTATTTCCAAAAATCATTATATAAATATATAACTGGGATCAGAGGTCTGAGATTTAACTTCTTATGCGAAGAAGCAATTCGTAACTACCTTGACAATATCTGATAATGAATTTACTTTTGTAAAACTATTTATTAAACCTTTAGATAATAAATATCTGAAACATGAATAATTCTTTCGGGCAACACGTACCTTTTATGGTGTATTTTCCGAAAACAGTATTGTAATAGATAATTGAAGTAGGAATAGGATATATAACATTATATTATGTACAGAGAAATTCAAAAGCTATTGAATATACAATAGATAACAAAGGAAATCAATAATATATTGATCGATAACATTGTTTTGGTAGAATTCGATATTTTGAAAACCATAATTAGGAATTATCGTATTGTCACAAGTTTAGAGTCTGTACAACATGGGCAACTCTGAATTAAATATAAATAAAACTTTGAACCACGAAACAAACGGACAACAAAATACAGAGGTCAAATAAAAAGTAGCCTTAGAAAGAAAATGATCTGTACAAAAACCTTTCGGCATACAGAATAAATAAATAAGTTTTAATCTTAGTTTTCAAGTGATGAAACATTTAACTACAACACAAAGAAAATCGTTCGATTCTTCCTATCGGTTTATCTGAGATGGTAGAGCAGCAGAGCTCACTAGTTGTAGTACGCGGTGGTGTAGAGCTGTGGGGTCATGGTGGCCGAGTAGTGTGAAGTGCAGGGGACCCCTGTTAGAGGTGGGGGGGCACAAGGACCTGTGGAAGGCCCCCGATGGGTCGATACCCCTTGGTAGAAGCTGGCGGCAGCTACAGCGGCCACGGCACTGTTGGGAGAGCGATGTCCAGCCGTCTGCCAATAGGAATCCACCAAACTGGAGGTGCTTGCCACAGGCGGAGGTGGAGCTGGTGGAGGCGGAACAAATAGAGGTGTCTGCAGATGAGCCGAAGGGAAGGCATGCCCGGAGGTGGGCGAGTAGACATGGCGACCAGCGTTTGGAGGACAAGTGTTGCCGGGTGTT
The DNA here is from genome assembly GCA_034780395.1 of Vannuccia rotundouncinata. Taxonomy (NCBI): domain Eukaryota; kingdom Metazoa; phylum Platyhelminthes; order Proseriata; family Coelogynoporidae; genus Vannuccia; species Vannuccia rotundouncinata. The sequence continues at coordinate 5,284 of JAUZNC010057646.1, read as the reverse complement.
GTTATAGAGACCGGGGACTGGTTGATCATGTGGTGCGGATAGGTGTCCAGGCTTGGATGGGTCGCTGTGGTGTAAACTGGGTGCTGGGTGCTGTGCAGGGAGCCCAGCTTGGCGGTGTTGTTGTTGCTATGGCAATATGAGGTGGCGGTGTGGAGGATCTCCTGTTGGTACTTGTAGCCGGCGGCACAGGCGGCAGCAGCTTCAGCACTGGCTGGTTGCATGGCTTGCGCGAGTCCAGAGAAATCAAACTTGTAGGCGTACCTTTTGCCGTGAACCTGAGAGAGAGTGGGAGGAATCATATTAAATAACCATAGAGACATACTCTTCTCCAATCTATTTATTGATCCCACCTTTGTCATTATATTTTTGTCGTAATAGTAGCGCAAGGCCCTGCTCAATTTGTCATAGTTCATGTTGGGTTTCGACTTTCTCTCTCCCCATCTTCTCGCGACCTCATCTGGGTCCACCAGCTTGAACTCGCCATTGGTGCCCTCCCAGGTGATACAATTGGAGTTGCGGCTGTCCGCGAGGAGTTCCAGAATGAACTGCCACAGCTGAATCTGCCCGGAGCCTGTGGAACGTCAAGAATATCGAAATAGTTAACCCTCCGAATTGGAAGAATTGTGGGAAAAGGTGATTTTCAGGCGCACAAGTTCATTGTAAGAAAATTAATATCAAATCCGGGATGCTAGAAATTGTTTTTGAACTAAAATTGTGAAACAATGGCATCGCATTCTCCGATATAATTTTTAATTCTTTGCGTTGGAAGATTCATGTGATAAAAGCTTTCCTTAAAAATTTGACATTTGATAAAAAAATTATTTCTTTTTGAAATAATATTTCTTCTAGAATAAAAAAATGTATTAAAATGAAATTAAATAAGGAGTATTTATTTTAAAGCTCAAAATTGAGAAAAATTACCCAGCCTTTTACATTTCCGATATAAAACATCACATTACAAAAAGATATGATATGATTGATTATACAACCGCCTATTGCCTCCATATATACAGTCAACCTCACATTTCTCTTTTATATCATGCTAATAATTTTCTGTCATTTTCCGTTTTTATACAAATCCTTCCTTCTTCCCGTATTTCTCACTAAGAATTATCTACTGTAAATTCACACAGCTAATATAAAACAAATTGGCAATTTGAAATGATTTCATATAGTGTAACACACTCTCCCCGTTTAGTAATGATAAGAAAAGGCAAAAAGACAGCCATTTTATTTCACCTTGTTGCAACAAGGTTGTGAGGCAAATGTCATAATTTTGTCTTTAAACCATCAACAATCAATTAAATAAAATCCCGGAATATAGAGCTCCGCCGATATCGTCATACTATAAAATTTATTATACTACAAAGAAAGTATCGAAAGATATCATATAGTCCGGTGGACACCAGAAGCAAAGGTGGAAGGGGGGGCATTCGTATGTGATGACTTTCCTGTCAGTTTCCATTAGTTTGAATGTAGCGCCATGCAAAAGACAACGGAAGTCACCTGTATAGTTAACTTAAACAAACATGAATTTTCTTCGCTTCACCCAGCGAACATCTTTATTGCCTTCTTTACCCCAAAAGTCTCTCCCCTCACCCCCCTCCCCCCATCCATGTGTCTTTGCTTTGATTTGGCTTTTTGTGATAAATTAAAAAGAATCTTCACGTCTAAACATCGTCTTGCCCACTGCGAAGAATTTATCAAAAAAACAAAAGATGAAAGCAATTGCCAATTCGCTCTGGATATGAAGAAACTTTTCGACTAATATAATAGTTTCAATTATGACGAACCTTTTTCTATATTTAATAGAAAGCGTTAATTTATAAATGGGCAACATGGCTATAATTACCGGAGCTTTTTACGCGCGTCTTTTTGTAGTAAAACTCTTATTTCGTAATTCCTTTCATTGTAACACTTTTGCAAGTTTTTCTTGTTTAGAAATTTGCGTTGTTATACTGTAATCAATCATAAAGCCTCGATAAATATTTGTTTTTAGTGTATTTTGAAATATAATGTGTTTCTTATTAATTCTTTTCCGTTGATAATTGTGGATCACTTACTTATCACTTACAATATTTGTTCCCTGTTTTTAGATTTTTATTTTGATATATAAATTAATTCACTTTTAAAGTTGACCTTTTAAAAACAAAAATAATCTGAAACTTCTTCCTTAAAATGTATAATTGGACATGCAAATCCAGATCGGTTTATTCGATAAATTTCGTTCTAATTATATCGATTTATATCTTTATATATTTTGAATTTTGTGACAAAATTATCTCAACAGTTGTTTCCTATTAATATTTTTAATTATTTTATACAATATTTTTGACATATTAAACATAATTAATTTTTTAGATCGTTCTTTTATTAGTTGATAAGAAGGTTGACAACATTTTGTATTTCTCGTAAAATATGAAGGCTAAAATTACTATCAATAATTTATAGAACAAATGGTGTGTTGGGTAATTTATTTAATAAATAAAATCCGTTAAATTAATCACCACTATATATACAAAGAATTCTATTAGCTATACATTTTCGCGGCACGTTGGTCTGTTTAGCCCGATACAAGCGGGGGGTTGACCCCTCCTGAGAAAATTGCTGACACGCAACATTGAATCTCATCTCCCCCGAAGAATGGAAGCTAGTAAGTCATTTATGATATTACAACTGTTGGTGGTGTTGATGGTGTTAGCATAGGCCAGTTAATTCTGATTTTAATTCTGAGCAAATTATAGTCATTATATTTATTTATTTATAGCGTTCCTTTCAATCGAAACACAAACATTAATTTAAATAAAATTGAGTTTTATATGAATTGTATAATACATTATATATATACATGCTTTAACTATAGATCTGCAATCTAAAATTAATGATTGGATTAAACAAAAATAATATCTGTTGTATTTGAATCTAATATATCTAATTATTAACAATTATAAATTTAAATTTAAGTTTATTCAATGATTAATAAATTGTGAAGTTTTCGTCACATACTTTGTTAATCAATGTACAAATATATATTTATAATGGATGCATTTATTGATTATGATTTCAAATACCTTGTGGCCTCCACTGAGAACTAGAATTCGGATCTTTGTGCTGCATAGGATATGGACTCACATTGCTTCCGAGGCTTGAGCAATAAGCTATGCAGGGATAAAGAAAAAGGGGTCTATTTATCACGATTCATACGATATTCGAAGTGCAGTTAAGTATTAGTAAACCAAACTGCAAACATTTATAGATTATTGAAAAATTATTTTAAAACAGCGAATTTAATTGTAACTCACACGAAGGTGTTGTTTGTCGTGGGGCCCATGAAGGTTTGCTCAAATATGGAGGATCTATAAAGGGAACATCAATATTTTATAAGATCTATAATATCCATAATATACCTCTATATATATCCATATCTCTATGATGTACATTCATAATATAAAATTATCTAATGCAATAGTTTTATAAATTAATCATTATAATGATATTATAAATAAACATTTTCTGTTACTACATACAACGTAACTACAAAGATCACATAACTACAGTGACCACATAACTATAACAATGACCACAACACTACAGTGACCACATAACTACAATGACCACAACACTACAGTGACCACATAACTACAATGACCATATAACTACAATGACCACATAACTACAATGACCACAACACTACAGTGACCACATAACTACAATGACCACAACACTACAGTGACCACATAACTACAATGACCACATAACTACAGTGACCACAACACTACAGTGACCACATAACTACAATGACCACATAACTACAATGACCACAAAACTACAATTACCACAACACTACAGTGACCACATAACTACAATGACCACAACACTACAGTGACCACATAACTACAATGACCATATAACTACAATGACCACATAACTACAATGACCACAACACTACAGTGACCACATAACTACAATGACCACAACACTACAGTGACCACATAACTACAATGACCACAAAACTACAATTACCACAACACTACAGTGACCACAAAACTACAATGAACACATAACTACAATGGCGGAACCACATAACTAAAGTGACCACATAATTAAAATAGCATGGTGACATAATTTTTAATTTTAAAGGTATTTATTCTATGTAGGATATACATTTATTGTAAATGTAAACCATCAGAAATATTAATGATTTATAAATACGATTCGTTGTTGGAAAATATTTCGTTATTGACCACCATCGTAATACTTACAATCAACTGACAATTATCGCTAATTTTAATCAGAAATTGGTGTGCTAATGATTCCTCATTTTAGTATGTAATAATTCATCAGATCTTTTTACTCTATATAATTCTAAACATTTAAACTCTTGTCGATATAAACTCTATTCTATAATAAAACAATCCACAAATACACACATAGAGCCTTTGCATAACACACGAGATGTTTCCGGTGTATAAAAAGTTGTCTATACATTATACACAAATTTTCACAAACTTAAATAATATAAGTGAAATAGATTTTTTTCTCACCTCCAAATACGACACCAGAGAGTCCACCGAATGTACATCCTCTGTAGTAATCATCCGGTTTCATTCCTGTCTGCATTCAAAATTCGTCAGGAAAACGACGAATGGGTAACAGAGATTCTTCAAACGATACAAATTATTAAAATATCCAAAAAACTTTACAAATTCTTTTCAGAAATCCAAACAAAGTTCTAATCTATGCAAGTTGCGTCGGGTGCATTAGATCTGCTTACTGCCTTTTCTATTCTTTAGTGGCATATTTCTGGGAGGGATGGCATCGCAGAAATATTCTAAAAATTGAGCGCGCGCAAACCAATTAAATAATTGTTTGAAATAGGCAAGGAGTTCTCATTGGTTAATATCCTACAAATCTTTCACTTCGTTATATCCTTCCGTTCTTAACTCCTTCCTTACTCACTGAAATAAAATGTATAATTCACTAGTTCTTATTTGATAATCAGATGTTCAACTTATTTACAAAATAGTCAACTATTTTATATGATTATATAGAGAGGAAATCATAGAGATATAACTATACTATACATTATATAGAGAGGAAATCATAGAGACATAACTGTTCTGTGCATTATATAGAGTGGAAATCATAGAGATATAACTATACTATACATTATTTAGAGTGGAAATCATAGAGATATAACTGTTCTGTGCATTATATAGAGAGGAAATCATAGAGATATAACTATACTATACATTATATAGAGAGGAAATCATAGAGATATAAC
>JAUZNC010057645.1:0-12490 GCA_034780395.1 Vannuccia rotundouncinata | reverse complement strand
CGCGATGCAACATACTTTAGTATAGAAATATTTTAGATGTCCAATCTAGATCTATATATAATATACAATATCTATGATTATAACCTAATAATATTGAATTCATGTTATTTGTACTGATTAAATGAGGGCTGAAAACAGGTTGCTCGCCACCAAAGAAAAAGTACTTATTTTTGCTTTGTGGAAAATTTAATTTATTAAAGCTCTCAAAAACGTTTAATGATGAACATCCTACTCGTCATATCAGCCGGCCACAGAACTGTATCTAGAATTCTGCAAAAAGTTTAAAGATACTGGAACTGTCAACAACCAAATGATTCACACTGGACGGTGGTCAATGACTATTGGACAAGATGATGGCCACTTTAACAACTTTGACTTTTTAAATTGTTGTAAATTATTATTCTTAATTGATAATAGTTTTGTGAATTTTGTAAATTAGAGTTCTTAATTTAATAAGTATTATAACATATGCTAAATTCTTCTGTTTTTCTATTGGACGTATGTTTTGGGACACCCTGTACTATATATCTCTATACATCTATAGTATATCAATAATCAATTCAAAATTGCATTTATTATTTATGATCGTATACTTTCCATACAAAACTACTGACTATGACTTGTCATAATCAGTAGTGTGTAAATTTAGTTACCAACTATTTTTTAAATTGAGGGTTCGTGTTTTTCGCTCTATATTCTTTGTACAAGGCAGAGAAATGGATGCATAGTTTCTGCATATAATGAATTTGTTTTTGTATAGCTGACATGCAAATTCTTTGCAAAACAGTTTATATTGAAATTAGGGCCAAAAAGTTGTCTCTCAACCCTTGCTTTCCATAATGTGCTCTATGCAAATGAATCACAACAATTTTCCAGGAACAATGCCAGAAGATAACGACTGATGTGCCTTTGCAATCCCATTACTGTACTCTTACATTTGGATGGAAATGAGTTTCCATTTTAATGATTTTTCTGTTTGCACCTGTGCAAGTTTCTTCATCTTGTAACAAATATTTTGTTCTCTGTTGATAATGCGGATCAACTAGATGGAGTTCTGCAGTTCTTTTAAGACGACTTTTATTAAAAAGATAAGACTAATAAAAATACATTAGTAGATCATACACAACATGTACAAATGTTTAAAGAATATAGTTAAAGAGTAATGTGTGTATGAGGTATGTTAGGACATATGAACATCAATTACTTCTTCATATATTGCTAAATGATTAATTTAATTTCTGCTTGAAGTACATAACTACAGTGATCCAGGAGGGTGTTCGAGAGACAGCTCATAAACTTAAGAGCGCTCATTAAGCGAGTAAGCGTTCGAGAGAACTAAAAATCAATACTTTTATTGAGCCCTCATTATGTGCGCGTTCCAGAGATCCGTCATAAAATATCGATCTGGCTAAAGTTTAATGAGGGCAGGTACCACCTTGTTAAGAGCTCATTAACTCATTCTTTCAGTTATATTAACGGCATGCATTGACTTCCTTGGCAATTTCTCATACACACACACATGCTCAGTGTTCTCACAAGCACATGCGTTTGGATTTCACGAGGTATGTCCCATCGATGCACACACATCAATTTTGTTTCCATGAATCAAAACACGTGTAGCTCAATTTAAATGTTTCCATTTATAGTAAAGAGGGAATTCCATGTTTATGAGCACTTCGATTATGATGGCTTAATAAGTGCGTCTTCTGAACATTTTTTATGAGCCCTCATTAAAATAATTTAGTGAGGAGCTCATTGAGCGCGTTTATGAGTGTGTCTCTCGGACACCCTCCAGAAGTCCCTGTCACATAGACATAATATGCATTTTTAAAGAAAATTATAAATGTACAGATTTATATGAATAAATCTATGAATTGGTTCTATGAATAAATGGGAAGTTGATTCTATGAATTATATTGTGAAATATGTATAAGATGCAATATGGTTTTATTGTAAAGTCAATGTCATATAGAAATCCCTACTCAGAGTATTTTTATTTTACTTTTATTAATATTATTTTACCTGTATATTTATATTTCACACAAATTTTGTACAGATAACTCAATTAATAGCACAACCTTTAGATACAGTAGCAGATAGATACTTTTGTTGCAAAATCAATAATGTTTAATGCAATACATAGATATTTTATGAATAAAATGTAGAGCCTCACAATGAGCACATTATTTTTGTTTTATATCCCTAACTAGAGGATTTATGACAATAAATCATATAATTGGGTAATATAAAACTGCCTCACTTTAATTATCTTGTTTCCAATATTTCATTCCAGATTGTATTTTTTGTATATTTATTCTGATATAATTTTTTATATATATATATTATTTTTCACTATTAGATTATATGTAATGTTTTTATTTCAAAAAGGAAAACATATTCTCAATTACAATTAATAATAGAACAACTTGCTGCATCAATTGTTATCATCTCGATAATATTACTAAACTGTATTGTTGGATGCTTTAAAAGATCAATGCTTCAGAAAAAATAGAAACATTACAAGAGGTTGAAAATATACAATAGGAAAGTAAGTACATATTCAGATAGGAAGGAGTAATTCATTTCCTAATATACAAATAACAAATTTATACAAATATGTCAGGGAAACAGTAAGTACACATTTAGAAATATGAATTGATTAATGGAGGTAGGTGCAGATCAGATGTTTTCTGGGAGATAATTCCACAGTGATGGTGCAGCATAAGAGAATGAATGAACCATAGTGAGTGTGAATATGAGGAATGTTGAAAAGAGTTTGATTGTTAGATTGGAGAGTGCAATTAGGCAACTAACCAGAAATAATTTGCTTCAAATAGAGAGGTGCTTGTCTGTTAATGATTAAATAAGTTGTAAGAAGTATCTTGAACTTTATGCAATATTGAATGGGTAGCCATTGGAGTACCCTGCATACCAGCCAAGCAGATGAATTTTGTAAAATTGTAGAGTTTGGAAAATTGAAGAGGACTCAGGTATGTAATAATCTATGTGACCGGTTGTGAAAACATGTATAACTCATAGGAGGGATATCAGTGGGCTTCAGGAAGGATGAGGAGTACACATGATGGCTGTTTTATTATCATTGAATTGCATGTTTGATTGAAAAAATGTAATCAATGTCACTAGAGATAACCACTAGACAGTTTGTGATTATGAAGTTCTTATAAATTTTATCATCGTCCTCAGCATAAAACATGTTTGACTGACCCAACAAATTGACAACATTTTCAACAGGGAAAGTTTAGAGGATTAATGCAAGGGGACTAATGACTGAACCTTGTGGCATGCCTTTGTCAGGAGAATGAGGAAAGGAAATTGCAGATCTTTATAAATTGGGTGAATCAATGAAACAGAATTTGATTATTGTGTCAAAGGTCTCTGAATAATCCAGAAATACAATGACTGCTTTTTCACCAAATATCAATATTGAGGAAAACATCATTAGAAACTCAAAGAGAGCAGTTTCTGTAGACAGAACATGATTTATTGTATTGAAAGGTGCATTAAATATCAACCTTAATACAAAAAAACAGTTGGCAAAATGTTCTTGGTGAATGAGAATGCATAGACAGGATCCCCATGCTTTTCCCAAATTGAAATTCAAGGGTCAATTAAAAAAATTTAACATTGTTTTAATATGTGAAGGTGTATTATAAAATAATTAATAATCACTATTATGAATAAAGATATGAAAGATCAGATTATTAATATGTTAAGTAAGTTTAATTTTTTGAACTATTTCTAAATTATAAAAAAAAAGAAAACTTTTGTTGGGAATTTTCAAATTGGGTATGGCCAAACCACCCCAACATACATTAAAACTTAGCATTAAACAAATTAAAATTAATATAGAATTCAAGGGATGTACATATGTCTACATTTAGCTTCCTAATGAATAGATTGATTTGAGATGTTCCAAGCACATCAAAATAGGTTATTCTACCAAGAAACCCCATTATAAAAAGGCACTTCTAATTCTTATGATATGATTTATAAATGAAATTTATACCCCTGTCATAGCAATTGCAACACCCATCAGAAATTATTATTTTTTTGGCAGAATGACATTTTTCAAGAAACATCATTGTATTATTCATAAAATAATTAAAATTATGTTTTGAGTATTGGCATAGATAAATTACATACATAGATTACCAAAGTTAACAAATTTAAACACGAATTTTTTCTATGACATTTATTTCAAAGATCTTGGTCATGCAGAACCTAACTTTATTTATAAACAGATAAGAATTTTAAAAATCTTATGCATCCAATTGCCATATAAAAAATACATGTATTTAACAAAGTTAAAATTTATTATCAAGTAGATGTAGTATTTAGTATTTTTGTTATTATATTTTAGTTGGTGCAAACTGTTTGTCTTGCAAATTAAATATATATATATAATGATTTAAAAGTTTAGAAATTGATGAACAAGAAAGTCAGGGATCATCCTATTTGCTTGTCTTTGAAAAATATAATATTTAAACAAAAAATAGAGATTGTTTTAATTGTTTATAGCCATGGGGGTGGGGGTGTATTTTTTAACAGTATATACAGTATTTTTTAATGTTTTAAATTGCTATAACTTTATTATTTAATTATTGTAAATAAGATTTAAAAAGGTATTAATTTAAAATCTTTTAGAAAATATTCATTTACTTAAATTATTCAGCAATTATTAATATAATATAAATATTATACATAACACTAAACATAATACAGGCTTATAGGAATGTAATTTCAGTAATTTACAAGGAGGGACACATCATCAAAGGATTCATTTTAATAGATTATATATTTTTTCATGGCATGCATCTTTATCAACATATCTCAAAAAAAGTAATCAAATTCTAATCAAATCAAATCTTGTATATATATATATATAAATAAAAAGAAATTTTATGAAAGAAATTAGTGACTGTTGCAGAAAATTTCATTTATTATATTATTGAATCCAGAAATTTATTTAAGATTAGGTTAATTAAATATTAATTATATTGTTTATGATGAAATATGATTTGTATAATATTTAATAAAAACTATATTATAATATTATTATATATTATTATAGTTTGAATTAAATCTTTTGAAAATATTTAAAAATATATTTTCCAAATATTTTTGACACTTAATAGATTTAACAAATTTCAACATTCTTAATACCTAGAATTAACATTTGGCTATAGCCAATTGCAAAAACATACTGTTCTTTTCTTAATTAAGGCAAAATAGGCTCATCAATATCTTGTTTTTTTGTAGTTGCATAATAAAATTTTAAGTTTTTATCCCTATGAATGTGTATTAAGGTGATTATTGTTTGCTCAGCAATATAATAATATTTTTATGTTTTAAATAATTAATAGTCATTAGGTCTTTTCATATATAATAATGAGCATTTAAAAAAATAAATAATATCTTTCACAAAGTTATAACTATAGTTGTATAGTTGACATGTATTGATTTTGGTCCAAAGACTGTAAAATAGCGATGCTAGACAAAACAGGCCTAATCTATTGCATTCAAGTAATGCAATATGAAAGAATTTCAGAGTTTTTAGAATTAGGTTTGGTAATAATGAAGTATACAAGGGTATTATTGTGTTGTTAAAAAGTAGGTATTAATTAAAGTATTGATAGCAGTATATAGAATAAATATGCAGGGACTTATAAAAATTATTTTAGATTTAGAGGGGAAGAGGGGTTGGCTTCTACATTTTCCTACGGACCAGCATTAACAATATACAAAAATTGTAATAATTAAAAGAATGAAAGTAAATTTTGCAAGCCGCGGGTTTACATTTTAGGATTAAACAAGATTAGAGGCTTAAATACAATGACTTTTATATTAATTATCTAGATAGGCAAATGTCAAATTGATTGGCGGAAATTGAATATTAACTCTAAGATTAATGAAATTTATGAATTAATCGATTAATATTAATTAAAAACCCTCTTTAAAACGAAACTAATACCGTATATAAATGAAATGCGGTCTGGAGGTTTTTTTATCAGTTTACCTGACTAGAAAAATAATATATAAGTCAATGCTTAAATATGTTTTATAATATTAAACGATCTATACAATAGCATCTTTGATTAAGAATATCTTAATTAAAAAAATATAAAATGGATTGAATATATACCCTCTTTAAAACGAAAATAATACCGTATATATATAATTGAAATGCGCTCTGAACGTTTTTTGATCAGTTTGCCTGTCTATATAAATAATTATATATAAGTCAAAGAGCTATTGCTATATATAATATAGATATGGAGTTTGTGATATAATCCAAAGTTCTGAGTTATATCTATGGCAGACTGCAGGGGCCGTACTCACCGTGAGATATAGATAAATTAAGTACATATCGAGCATAAATATTATATACATATCACATATATTTATAGAAGCATATATGACATATAACATTAGATTTATGTAACATATGAAACAATTGTTTCATATGCACGTTGCATATATCACATACGCAACTTACATATCTCATATATGTAACATACATATCTCATAAGTAATTGACATATGTCATAAGCAACTTACATATATCTCATATGCAAGTTCCATATCTCTCATCAAAACTAAAATTAGAAAAATCTGCGATAATTTACATATGTAAGTTGTATATCAAGTAAATTTAATTCAAATTTGTATAATTCGCTAAATTAACTTTAAATAATATAATTTATTATTTGACCAATTGTTTTTATTCAATCCGCGTAGTTCAACATTTTTACGTCTTGTAAATTTCAGCTATGAATATGATGATTTCTTTTCTTTTTTAATTATTTCCTTTTATTACTAATTAGTATAATAAAATACTAAATACATACACAAATTAAAATAGATAATTTATTTCAAATATTTGTAAACACAAAATAATTATATAATAAGCATATAGCGATGTTACGATGTTCCCATGTTGCTCTATTCATACATATTTTTGTTATCTATTTTGTAGGTAAATTTATTTTATTGTCATCTGTATTAATATATGTTGTCTAGATTTTAATGACAGTGGAATTATAATATCATGGTAATTTGTGAAAATGTATTGATTTATATGACAAAAATAACAAAAAATCCTAAAATGGACAATTTTTTATGAAATTACCTATATTATGTATTTTAAACAGTAAAATTATAAGAATGATTCTCAATAAAAAAAATATATCCATTGAGATAATAAATATAATCCGGGAACAATGGAATGAATGGAACATCAGTTAAATAACAATTATAATCTGAAGAAATTATTTATATCTCAAGCTTTTAGTAGCAAACTCCAGCCAGGCAATTTTATAATTAATTTTAACAGTTTTTTACAACTATAATTGTTATGGTCCAAAAGAAAATAAAACATTATAAACCCAAAAAGTATTTTATATAGATGGCAAAATTAACACAAAGTTTAAATATCAAAAGCATAAATATCACTGCTAATAGTTACCCACTCACAGACAACATATTTAGAACCTTCAATAGCTTTAAGAAACACTCTTTTGCATGAAAAGTAGCAATACACTAACATGTTGCTATTTTTAATCCATGCTGAGAAATATGTACTCTAATAGGTTTATGACTTACACCTACTTTAATTTAAAGTAACTACTTGTCCTCTATAAGTCTAATGCTAAGCCAATGAAACTATCATAAAATAACTATAAAAGGATTTATACAGCATCCAAGTGCAATTATAAACATTTTTTACTATCAGTATACCAATACACTCTGCTAAAAATATATTTATTTGGTGCAGAATTAAGTGAAATACTGGGTGTAGATTCCTCTATAGTCATTATGGAGACCATAGGATAGATAAGGCCCACCTTACTTACTAAATCACTTTTTTTTAAATTGAACTTATCTAATTATTTTAGTATATTATGCCTAGAGGTATCAGTTTAAATTGTATCTATATAAAAAAATTGAATCTAAAATGAGTTCTTTTGAAATTATAAGAAAAGTTATGCAATATAACTTTTTAAATAACATTTTGTTACTATTTTTATATAAATTAATGAAATAGTATATGAAAGAATTTTTCTTAAGTCATAAAATATTTGTATAAAAATTATATACAAATTTTTGTATAAAAAAACTTATGCAGTATAATTTTTTGTAAATAACATTACTATACTAATAACATTTGTTACTATTTGTTTTTATAAATAATTGATAATATATATTATAATTGAATATATAATTATTTTTTTGCATAATATTATGAAAATAATTATGACATAACATCATGAAAAGATAGATTATAGATTTAAACATCAGAAATAAAAGGATATATGTATAGGTAATGGAAAATGAATGCTAACTAAAGTGAATAAACTATCAGAAATCTGTGATTTTGGCTATCTTTAATATGTTTATTTAAGATTTTTTTCTCATACCTTAATATAAATATATATTCCAAATTTCATTAAAATTGGTTAAGATTTACTACACAGAGTAGGTCTGAAAAAGGAAAATATTAAAAATAGTTATCTTTGATTATTAATAACTTAACTTTTGAACCTTCAAATTTTTGATGAACATCCTGGAAAACAGCTTAAAGTTTAAATATTTTAAATAACTTATTTGGTTCTAGAGATATTAAACTTGTAAATTTTGCTGATCTTGCAAGATGCTAATACCTTATTGTACTGTAGGTATGTTAGGCAAGTTAACAAGCATACTATGGTAGGCTTAGATGTAATGTCTGAAATCATCATAATTTGCCCAATTACAAACTTATCCAACCCCACCCTTGCTTTATAATTTGTGAATCATTTTTTATATAATTATATGTCAGAAGAGGTATGGTGTTATTTTTTAAATACACATTGAGTAGGTAATAGGTTAATACAATTTCTTTGTACCTATTAGTTAACTTTTATAATCTTTAAAAGGTGAATGACAAAGTAGCAAGTGCCTGAACTTTACAGTTGCAAATATGCTGATAATCTTTTCCCAATTTTAAGTGGTAGAGTTTGTGTTTATATAATATATGATCCAGACTATAGAAATATATACTAGAAATAGAAATATAAGATGTAATATTACTCAACTAGCACAATTTAACTTTGCTGTGTTGTATCATTCAATTATTGTCATCCTTTTTCATTGTCTTCAATGGCTTTCTAGTTTTCCTGATCTGAACCATATTGAAAATGTATTAGATGATATTTCTCAAAAGATTAACTGTATCCAAAAACCAGCAAGCTTTTAAGAGCTTCAATTATTGACACATTAATAACTGGTGTATATCTGGGATTCCAATATTAGATACTCACAAAGAACCACTTTTTTATAGTTGGAAAATAATGTATGTGTATTTTCATTATAATTTTAGGATAAGGATACAATGAATCAATTTATTGAAGCTGTTGTAGAAAGATTGGCAATGCATCCAACACCACAGTCAATACCTCAGACTACACTACAGGCAACACCACAGGCTATATTGCAGACAACATATATATTGTACCCTCAACCTCACAACCCATCACCTTTCAGATCAAACCTCAATTTTGAATAGTAAATCTAATTTTTTTTTTAATTTCTCAGTTTATGCAAAAAATTAAAAATATACTTTGTTTGATAGTGGTTACTAATAGCATAAATGTTTCCCAAAAATAATTTGAGCTATGATTGTTCTCATTGTCATTTAATAGTAATTTCAATATTTTGACTTGTTTGTCTTTCTTCCACTTGAGATTCGATATCAGTATATAAATATTAGTAACTTCTGATGTGAAATATGAAAGGTATTTTATTTTAACTATCAAAGGTTGCCTTTTTGTGTATCTTAAGAGTTTGTTGTATTAGTTGTTAAGATTTCTTAGAAATGTGTGAATTCTCCTCATTATACTGCATTTTAATTTTTAATAATATTCAAATTAGTTATTCTTATGATGTATAAAAAATGTATACCAAAATATGAGAATATGTAGCATACTGAAATTATGATGATCAGTCAATGATATTTTATTTGTTATCATAATGTTATTTTCCAAATTTCCAATTAAACTATGTATTCATGTTATATTTATTAAACTATATTATACTTATATTTTTGACCTGGACAAGTATATCTAATTTTTTAAATATTTGTTAATTAGATTCTGGCAATGGAGTTGGTGATGATGAGGATTTCTTGTGGCGATTTAAAAACCTACAAAACGTCATTTGTGATCACCGACCAAGAACATCTCGCTGCCAGTCATCATTAGATCGAAGATTTAGTATTTTTTCCTCCCTAGTAGTTACCTAATTTCCCCAATCGAAAGAGCTCATTAATATCCTGGTGCATTACAAATGGACAAGGTAAGATGTTTATTTTTGAGGTAATCATTAAATTTTAAAGAGAATTTCACTGCTTATTATTCAGTAGATTTAAAAAAGAAGCAAAATAGAATAACATTCAAAAACTATTTGTTTATTTGTATAATTCACAGGGTGGCCACGCATACTCTGAAGACAATTGTATATACCTACTCGGATTTGAAAAATATACTTGGATATACTCGGATTTTAAACCATATACTTTTATATACTCGGATTTTTACTTTTCTACTTTTTAATTTTTTAATAGTATTTTTTTATAAATGCCCTCCCTCCTAATAAGTGAAAAAATTTGCTTCGCACAATAATTTTTTTTACTCGAATTTGAGATTTTTCCTCGAATTTTTTTATACAAACAGAAAAAATTTTTTTTAATGATTTCTTTCACATTACATTGTCAATTAAAAAAAATGGGTTTCGCGCAATATTTTTGAGTTCTTACATATTTTTAATTAATAAGATTCCATTCTATTTATAGGTTTAATTATTTAATTATTTTTTTTGAAAAAATTCTTGTACTTCTAATAATGACACAAGTGAGTAATTATAATTCATTAAAGAGAGATTATCCAGTTATATTTTAGAATTGGGTTAATTAAATTAAATTAAATTCAATTAAATCTGATTTTACTGAAATTCAATCAACTGATCAACCAAACCAACTAACATGGATCAATTAGCAATGTTTAATGAATCATTGAATAATATTTAACAAGTGCCAGTTAATAGGATCAACCTTAAATTAGGATCTAGATAAATTATTATTTTAAATCTTTTGAGTAAAAGGTCTGATAATAACTGAAATTTGTGTTTTGTACATTTTATTAAGATGCAAATTTTAAAATATATATATACTCGAATTTTTTGAAATTTTTTATGACAAAAACGTGGACACCTTGTAAACCATTCAGTGATTTATTTCAATTCATAATAATTATAATAATTTATTAACTTTTTCATTAATTACGACTTAATTAATATTTTCTGTTTTTGTAAATCTAGATTTGCTACCTACAGAGTTCCGCAACTAATTTAGATAGACTCTCTGTTGAAAATCTAAAAAGTGAGCTTTACAACCTTGGTAATCTGGAAATTGTATCCAGTCTCGACTAGCTCTATGGAGAGACGCAGGTTCTTCCAGATTGCGTGATAGATGTCGGGATCACTAGTCGGCCTGCAGATCCTGAGTTAACTATCAGATGATTGGCCACACAGTGGTTGCTTTTGGTTAGGGTGAGGCACTTAGATGAATTTCGTCTGGGTCTTGCGGATGCTGGCTATATTGCTCTAGAGGAAACTGCCCAAAGCATGTGGTCTTATCTGTCAAGTATTAACGGCTGACTGTATCGATTCTGTTACGGAGCCTGATTATTGTGATATGCGAGTTATAGACTCTAAAGATCGTCACGCAGCCGAAGACCCTGTGTTCTCATTCTCCAACATCCTGGATGAAATAGATAGAAACCAACACCTCGAAGTTAATCTTAAGATGGTTTTTAAATTCTTCACTGGATCAACGTCGATCCCTGCTTGCTCAATTCGAGGAACAATCCAATTTCTGGCAGACACTCCTTGATATGAAACGGCAGAAAGGGTCATTCAACTACCTATATACAGATGCCTCCATTTGCGAGCACATGTGCTATAACATTAACACTTCCGATCTTAGGGCTACTGGAGATGCGCAAGCATTTGCTACAATCCCTAGCAAACGCAGACTATTTCGGTGATATCTAGATATATAGAATTTATTCTTCAAAAATATTCTCCTCCAGCACCTCAATTCCAAAGCTTGCTATTTTTTTATTTTTGACATTCTAACATTAAATAATTTTTATTGTATTAAATAAAAATTTCAAAGTTTTATTTTAAATACTGCGTATACTTATTATTTTTGTATTGACTTCATTAAAATTATTATTTGAAATAATGTAATCGGAACTATTTGGATAGTATTATTAGGTTTAATTTATTATACTACTTACCAATACAATTTAGTATTTTCTTGCATTTTTTAATAAAATAATTAATGTTTAAATAAACAAGTAGTAGGAGATGATGATGTCTCAACCAATTCGTCTTCTGATTGGTCGAGAGATTCACGTGACCTATCTGGCTT
>JAUZNC010057644.1:0-12493 GCA_034780395.1 Vannuccia rotundouncinata | reverse complement strand
AGAAACCGATAAAGTGACAACAATCAGCTAGATTACCAATCTAGTTAAACTTAAACAAAGATATTATATTTATGATTTTTATTCATTTTTCCATTTATTTTGATTTATTGGAATTTCAAAATATAACTTAGTTTACTATCTTCTAAATAACAAATATTCTACTACTTTTAAGTCAACTGAGTAGTAGAAATATGTTTTACAAAAAGTGGGAATTTTTCAATATATAACTAATCAAATGAAAAAAAATGAAATTTATTAGTTTAGATAAATGAAAAGAATTACAAATATAAAACGTAATTGTTTTAGAGCAATAATTTAACACTTTGAAAGGAATTGATATCTTTCAATGTAGCAACTTATAATTAAAATGAAAATATTTACTAAATAATTAAATTTCATAGACTATTGTTTATAATTTGAGGATTGTAAGACTTTTATCCATAATATCAAATTTACAATAAATAAATTGTCATAAACATAAATATTCGCTTACAATGGCACCTCGAATCAAATATAAAGTAAAAATGCATCATTAAATCATGTACCCAAAGTAAAATCAAATTAAATATAATATAATGTTATACATATACCTATTTAAAAAATTCTATCTATGATGCACTGCAAAATACGGACAAATGCATTATACCTTTTAGAACAAGCCATGTGAATATCAAATATTGACTTGATTTCATTATTGATGTCAGACGTCTCGACTGTTGGTGCTGATTAGTGCAACTTTCGGGAAATATCGCCAAGATGCCTTGTCGTCATGAAAACGAGATATGACAAGACACCGGGTGATATTTACGGAGAAGCTGACGTTACTCATTCATGGTCCGGATGCGTTTCATAATTGTTTGAGGCTTATATAGAAGTAAATAATCCTCTTGAGTATCTATCAGTCAGTGTTATGGTAAATGCAATGAGCTTATATCAATACTTATACTATACAGATTGTTCTATAAATAAAATGTAAAATATTACAGAAATTCACGATAAGGCATTTGCGAATAGAATAGATTTCATATAATTATATTTTGGTTAAATAAAATATTAAAATTAAAAAAAAAAAAAACGTTTGAGATTTGTTAATTAGTTGAACAAGTTATATTAAAGAAATTTTTAATTCACAATAAAAAAACATAAGCAAATATATCCAAATATGCAATAACAAAAATTGAAATGAATACCAACATTTGAAACAATGAAAACGAACTTACCGCAGCGGACGATTAAGTGATCAACAAAGATGTCGTTGCCACTTCGATAGACACAATGAACTTCTCCTGATGTGTTCTGTCTTTATATGCATACTCGGAGGTATGAATTACAGTTTAAGACCCCCTCCGCGACATTATATACTTTATGAATTTTCACAGAGATTATTGAACAAAACGACTCAGTTATAAATTGTATTTGTGTGAAATTTAAGAAAAAAAACCTCCATCACAACCGACACACTCACATACCTAATTTTATTTTATAACTGGTCTGAGCTAAAGCTATAGGTGAAATTTAGTAATGTGTCCAAAATGTGGACCCGGATCTGGTTTCAAACTGTGTCTAGTATGGCTAATAACGTTAGTGGGGTAACTTCTTTGAATCGAATTAGTTGCTGGAGAGAGGGGCAGGATAAGACATACTGGTCTATAATAGAGTTACATTCATAGATTAGCATGGGTATCATTCAAATAACGTACGAGGTATCAACACGAGGTAATCTCAGCAAACGACGCTTACAGATAGAAATTAGAAAAAAAATTTTGGACATGACCTTATATACGACTTCAAATATGTAATGAAATATTTCGCTTTTTATATATTATTGTGTACATACCTACTGATTTTTTTGCTTGGTTGGTCTAAAAACGATTAAATAGAAATAAATTATTCAGTTTTGCAATTCATCTTTTTTACTATAAAATGGACACGAGTTAACTCACCGAGTTCAAACACAGATAGTGAGCTAATACAATGTGAAAATAATGAAAAGTAATTGAATCCGATCTTAAAAAAATGAAATATTTGAAAGACTTCTACTCATAACCATAACAACTACTTTCCAAACTCACAAATATTTACTTTTGTAGTTCATAAGAAGTATAAAATTCATATTTAAATATCTAAATTATTTTCACCCATAAACAGTCATTTATTGCCATACAATGCATATAATTTTTACAGGAATATGCTTCCTAAATTGAAAAGGTTTATTATTAATATTGATTACTGTTAATATAGTTTATTGATAGGGTATCATATATAGGAAATTTCAAAATATTTATATGTGGAATACTAGTTGAAACTAACTAATAACATTTTCTGAAGAATTACTTGTAAACACTTCAAAGTATAAAAGTTATAGAATATTATTATTGTCTCAAAATTTATAATAAGCTCTGATTAATATTTTGTTTTAAAAATAGAATCATTGATTTACAATGTAATCTACATAGCATCCACATAACATCAACAGCTAGCTGTATATGGATAATGTTACGGACGATTTTTTTAAAAACTAAAATTTGAGACTATTTAACAAATTTGGAGAAGTCAGGAACAAATATAAAGAAATTTACTTAATCCATACTAAACCCATACGCACTTATCATAGTATTAGAAAATATACTTAATACTTAGACCCGGGTATACAAATTTATTTCTAAAAGTATAAATATTTCTAAATATATCACTATACTTGTAAACGTAATTCGAAAATAGGACATTTGATTTAATTATAGGACCCATATTTTAAGCCATATATAACAACTAAGTGACTAAGATTATGACTAAGTCAAATTTATATGTACCTAATTACAAATATTAACCTTAAAAAGAGAAACATCATTTAATTCAGCTAAAAAAGGTATTATTCTATCGATACAACAGTAGGTGTAAAATATTATTATAACGTGTGTATAAGATATAACTGAAATTGTGAATAAAAAAATAATCTCACCTGTACGTCAGCGATAATTTTGAAACAGCGTATCTCTTGGGAATAGTTTGCAAAATCTAATCACAAATGAAACTGAAAATATTTGAATATATATATATATAGCGGGAGAGAGAGAGGTTGTGTAGCGTTCTATACATAAGCATACCCCTGTTAACGGAAGCAAATATACCTACTAGAATAAAATTAAAAGTGTGTTTTTACGATGTTGACAGATTGTAGATTGGGATAAGGTAACAATAGTAACAAAATGCACACATTACATCGTAGTATAGTAGTAATTACACACCCCTAAATAGCCGGAGAAAGCGTGAGATTGTGGGAGTCACACTAGAGAGGATGAGGCACAATGATATTCGCTTATAAACATTGCAAACACTCCGTTGTTATATAGAACAGAAACGATAACAATCCAAAAACGCAACCTATTGTGAGCTAGGCTTGAGACGAGCTGAATAATGAAGGGGTTCATTATTACTGGCAGCCACGTTGCACAAACTCGAAGAATATAACTATCTGCGCACGTTTTACCACTACATTTTGTTCTAGAGCGGATGACCTAGATTATGACTGGCATCCATTGTGTCCTGCATTTGGATCAGTTACCTTTGCTGAGGTTATAATATAGCATCTTTGAACAGTACCTAAATACTGTACATTTTTTAATTAAGTCTCACTTCCTGATTATTCAAATTTTTCGTCTATCTGTTTTACAGTTTGTTGGTATTATACACTGTAAATGAAAATGCATTATTACATCTACTTATTATGTGTTAAACGTTATTTAGTTCATAATGTATTACTCTTTAGTAAATTTAAATTCTCCAATATATTGTTTTATCGGATTATACAATATTTTCATTACAAAATAAGGAGAAAATATCTAAACATTTCAACATTTATATTTGAGTTAATAAGGTGATGTGATAAATAAACATAATGGATATATAATTTAAACAATAATAATGTTCTTTATATGTAATTTGTAAAATATAAAGTGAAAAGTTGTACTTTTTTAAACAAGAAGATGTTTTTTTATATAGGGTAAATTTTTAAAATATCTTTAAAAAAAGTTAGTAGTGTATTATAGTAATATAATATAAATTTAATATATATAATATAAAATATCTAATTTCAATTAATTAATTATATCCCACGTATATCAAATTTTAATTTGCGCAATTTAAACCAAATTTTATGGTATCAATAATGTATAGGCTCTCCGGGAAAAAATGCGCGATTCTATGGTTTTCAAATATTATTTATAAATAAACGGACGACAGCCAGGCAGTGGAAGGTCTAAGTCTGTTGCCCGAACTTGATATGTAGAAGATATACGAACATTATTTGAAGAAGATTCTTTCATCACTGTACGATGAGTGGCTGGTGAACTGGACATACCCAAGACTAAATGGGTTCCTTACGTATTGAGTGAGGATAATAAGGCAGTCCGTGTAGCCCGGTGTTAAGATTTTCTGGATTGTTATGCACCAAGACTGGATGTAGATTGTAGATGAAAAGTTTTTTTACTGCCGAAAACTACAACCACGTTATTGGGTGCTAGTTGAGTCCTATGGGAGATGCACAAAGATGACAAACTGGACGACGATCAAATATCATGGAGTAGAAATTCTTGGCCATAATTGCTGTTTCCCAAAGAGGTGCCAGTTATTTTGAAGTGTTACCACGGAAGGAAAACATTAATGCAGAAGGGTACGTCCAATTCTGATTCATTTGTAAGAAAATCTTAGAAATAACCCAAATCCAATTCTCCCAGCAAATATGCGTTTACAGCATGACAACGCCAGACCCCATACGGCCGGGCTTACAACAAGGCATATTGAAGATAGAAAAATGCGACTCATGAGACAGCCGCCCTACCTCACCCGACTTTAATTTGTGTGACGGATTCATTTTGCAAAGGTTGGAATCCGCCCGAAATGATTTTGATTCATTGAAAGATGTTAACCAATTCCTGTCAGAACAACTTCCAACGTTTACAGCACGAAGAATGAAGAGGGCATTGCAGGAAATGACGCAGCATTTGCAGAAAATTATTGACAACGGAGGAACCCTTGTCTAATTTATTTTATAGAAACATTGTTAATAATTGTGTTAATAATTGTATTGTAAAAATTTAATAAATAAATGTTATTTGGGATTTAAAGCGCGTTTTTTCCTGGACAGACTATATTTGGTATAAATTCACGAATATGTTAATTTATACTAATTAGTCTTTTTCAAATTAATCTTTGGTTGTTCCTATAATGCTATTTCTATGATCTTTCTATTTTTTTCTGAGTTATAGACTATTTAAAGTTGTAAAAACTAATAAATGCTTTAGTAAAATATATTAATAATATGACTTGTTTGTATTTATATAATAAGTACAATTTTAGTACAATATTTTAGATGTATGTAATGTATGTATGGGAGGTTAATCACATCGATGTATTTACACGAGTAATACATGACATATTAAAAAGTGTACGATTGTAAGACATTCATATAATACTTTTGTAATAGAAATATATTGTAACACATTTACAATGTAGGCTAGATTAGATTAAATTATTATAGGAGTTAGATATAATAAAATTAATTTTTCTATCTGCAGTAACATGTACGAAAATTACAAATTAATTGCTATTATGGTTCATGTGAACCTTTTGAAGTAGCATGTCTGTAAATATATATGCATATATAGTCAGATATAGACTATGATCATTTTAAATTGATTTATTAAATTATTTGAATCCTATTTATATATCTTTTCAATTTTCACACAAACAAAGCATATATATAAAAGAGCAAAATGAAATATACAGGTTTAAACGATAATTATATTATGTTGATTTCAAAAGAAATACGAGATTACCTTATTGAAAATCATACTTAGGTAAACGTTACTGCAAAGAAATAGAATTTTTATTATTTTATAAAACAATAAATATGAGTTGAAAAATGAGTTTTCTATTTGAGATCAAAGATCTTTTTTATATACCTCTTACAATAAAGATTAAACTAATAATTCTACTTACTTTATAATTGAATAAACTATAGCACATCTTGGTACCAATATAAAAAAGTATTGTGATAAATTTGTCTCACAATTTATAGAAATTGGATATTACTAAACAAATAAGATGAATGAGTTAGTACCTGCATTTTATCAATGACTCCTTTGTACACATGGCAATATTAGGCCGCATATTGATAGATACTAAATACTAAATACTAAAGTAAATACTATAACATCAATATATAGACGTGATATTTAACTGCACACTCAAATATTTTTTTATATATTACAGTTTTATTTACTGTGGGTGCGTTGAATAGGTATGGATAATTGATATTTTTCTACCACGGTTGTATATATAAAAGTTAGGCTAAACTATTTATTGAGATATCTCAAACATACATTATACCTATAATCGAAAAAGATAATGCCTTAAGGGGGGGGGAGCAGATGTTTGAATGAAGAAGGTATCGGAAAAACTGTATGGTTATGTATACTCTGGACTTCAAGGAGGTAGGTATATAATACACATAGTATCACATAAGAGCATGAGAAAATTGTTCCATATTAGAATACCAACAGATAAATGGAATATTTAGCTATAAACAATTTAAAATTTTGATTTGAAGTAAAAATTATTTGACAAAACTATTAAAAATTGTTATATATACATTTATAGTTACAATATTAAGTTTAATATCAAAATTCAATAAAAAAATTCTTAAATCGAGAGGATAAATTAAACTATTAACTCATAACTAGGCAAGCGACTAGCTACACTATGCTGTATTATTTGCACAATTATTTAATTTAATTCAATACTTAAAATAAAAAATTCTTATATCGCCTGTTTTTCAACTATAGCTGTAAATTTAAAAAAAACTGCAACGATGAAAACAAACAAAACTTAATTTATTACCCCTGATACACAACATTAAAATTTTTTCTGTAGTGACTTAGGTATAATTAACATAAGTTAAATATTATTATCAATCCAATTTAAAAAAATAAATAAATTGCTTTTTAAAATAGATATAAAACTAATTTCAAACGACTATTTCAAACTTTTGGAGAATATTTTATAATCTGATAAAATTGTGAAAATATTTGTAGTAAATAGAAAACAAATAACTAAAATGACTCCATATTAAACTAACGAGCAATAATTAACATTTAGGGACTAAGAAACTCAAATATATTAAAAAAATGACATTCATTTGAAAACATTTGTAGATAAATATTGTAAACGTAAAATAAGTGTATATACCATAGATATCATATATACAAATATTTTCATTCACTGATTATGGATTGCATATTTCTAAAATGTTAATTTTTTAATATATATGAAATAAAATTACATTTATAGAGAAATACATTTTGCGTGGAGAAAGTGTATACGTATAATTCACACTCAGTTGAATCTTGTCGCAATTAATTTACTTTGCGTTTAAGATATTTAAGTTAATCAAACATTTACAAAAAACACAATTAAATGCTAATTATAAGATGTCCTAATTCTCTAGGGAACTAATACCTTTTCGCTGCCATATCACTCTCTATATCGATAATATGATTATCCTAAGTTTCATTTAACGCGTCGTTGATATTAGCTAATTAGCTTTCTCACAATTATAGTGACTATCGTAGTAAAAATACTCCCATTTAGCAGTTTCAAAAAAGTATAAATATATAAGAACAGTTTGAACATAACTGTTGGCAGTATTTTTCAATATTTTCAAGTTCTTATCTGGTAAGCCGACTCACTTTTGTATATCCATACCTGATTTTTTAAAACATATTATGATGTGGGTGGTCCAGAAGTAAGTTTTTCATCATAGACAGAACCGAACCAGGCAGAAATCAACTTGAAATTAAGTATTTAACATCAAAAGAAAACTACATTTTGGAAGTAAAAGTAAATTGAAATATATTTGACTGGAATTCGTACCCTATATATAACGCTTGATATTATTTCGAATAATATTAATTAATACCTTATTATAATTATTGATTAAATTAAAATTTTGTTTGGTTAAATCCATTGAATAAAATTAATTGAAATCAACAGAATTAAAACTCTGATAAATGAGCACATATTATTTATCTGGAATGAAACAACTTCATTATAGACTGTTTACAATTAATAAAATCAAATCGTTATTCAACTTATTTTCAGTTTGAGCTTAACAATTCTCTTCATTTTATTTCTATATGAAAATATGTAGCAATATTCCCCCTCACCAGAAGCATACGATCCTTGCTAATAGATCCACTGTACTCATATGAAGTGTGTCTAAGAACTGGGTATTCGTATAGGGCACCAACGATGAAGCGTAAATGATCAGCGGGTTGTCGTCATGAATCTGGTGGTCACACAATATTATTTAAAGGAACTAGAATATTAATCTGGTATATTCCTTGATTGATATTCTATAGAAAAGAAAGCAAAGTTGACATTCTAAGTCAAAGCTTTCTCAAATCATTTTGAACAGTCGATATATATTTATGAATTTAATTGTATTTTATGCTAAAAATTTGTGAATATTTAATATATTTAAAATAAAACTTTCATATTTTAAATATTTAAATAATGCACTACTGATGAAATAACAGTACACATCTTGGCTTTGTGATAGTTTACGGTTTAACAAATTCCAGTCAAACCTTTGGAGTACCTATTATATGGTCATTGTATTGTCATTATCTTCAAATGTCACATCGACTGGCTATGCCTAAGTTATAAAGATATATAGATTCATTATAATGCTTGAAGACAAGCATTGTCATTCTTTTCAAATGCCACATCGACTGGGCTAAGTTATAAAGATGTTTAGATTATAGATTCATTATAGAGCTTGAGGTCAACGTAAACAAGTTTTCGTTTTTGTTTTGTTTGCAATTATTACACAGATCGTTTATAAACTTGTAGACCAGCAGGTATATGGGTGTTTTTAATTCACAATTATTTTACAGACTGACATTTTGTACTTGGTATTATCAAGTATGATTTCTATAAATTTGTAAATTCTCCTTTTATTGAACTTAGTAACAATGCTGTCACGATTTATACGGACTGGAATTTCAAACACTATCGATGGCTTAATACCGACTGTTGTTTCCAGAACGCTGCATCAAATGACAGCAGAGATATTCAATGCAGAAAGCAAACCATCATTGCTCAAATCAAAGGCCGCCCTGTTCACTGAAAAACAGATAACTCTGACCATGAAGGACGGCGATGTCCAAACATTAAGCACACGATGGCTTCGGGATAACTGCACATGTCCTGAATGTTTCCAACGACAGCAGCGAAGTCTTCAGCGACTGGACAGCGGACTCGTACCAAGTGTAAGTCAGATAAACTCAGCCAATCGCGACGGAAGTCGACTCAAGGTAAAGTGGGTGGATGGCCATAAGTCCAACTACGACATCAAAAATTTAAGTCAACATATTGTGGCTTCGATGACTCGGCCGGAGATATCCAATCGATTTTTGTGGACGCGAGATACACTAGTTCAAGCAAAGCCGAAATATCTTAATTATTCGGACGTGGTTAATGACGAGGAAACATTGAAAGAGTTGGCCAGGGAGATTATTAAGTTTGGCTTCTGCCAAGTTGTGGAATCTCCCGTTGAAAGAGAGAGCCTGTCTGCGATTCTGAATCAGGTGAGACAATGAATTATTGATTATCTCAATTGAACATGTATCTTCAAATCGTATTTGTCCAGTCAAAAAGACAAAAATTTCGTATTGTTTAGCAAGTCGCCATTTTGAAAATAACAGTAAATTCCAAAATCTATGTTCTATAGTTCAATATATACTTGAGCACAATATTGAACGACGATATGGTGCCCCTGAACTGTTGGAATTCTACTACCTACAACCTTTTTTTATTTTACTAAAATCATTATTTAGCTTGGAGGAACTTTGAGCACTTTGTTCTCTGAAGCGGACGATGCAACAATGGATCTAACCAACAACGACAAGCAAAATGATCTCGGATGGTCAGATAAACGTGTCCCAGCTCACACGGACTTCACTTTTTACCACAACCCCTCTGCCCTAGTTGGTCTACATTTGCTACATCACGAAGGCCACGGGGGAGACTTTGCCATTATCGATGCGTTTCAAGTGAGAGAATTATCGATGATTTAGAAGGAAAATATAAAATTTATTACCTTTATTCGACAATATTTTATTATTTTATTTAATCTTGAAATTTAAAACGAATAATTAATAATATTTATCGACATCAAGGAAATACCGACTGCAAGAAATATAGAAAAATCTAAGTAGTTTATAAACTTATTGTTATGATTACATTATATGACAACATAACTAATAGAAAATTTACTAAAAATGAATTTTCGAGAACTCAATAAAATTTATTATCATCAAAATAATCAAAAGTCGTTCCATAAAAAACTGTTTCTTTAAAAGTTGAAAAAGATTTTTGTTATTTTACCGATTAATATTGGTGTTTATATTGCATACGTGACACATTTTTTGATGACACATATCTGTCACCTACTTTTAGGTCATACCCTTATAACAACGTTAATATATACTGTTCAATCTTTGTATTCAATTAGGAAATACATTAAAGCTGTTTTCTCAACATAACATTATTTTGGTTAATTTTAAAATGTAATTAAGTGAAAAGAAGTAAACTAAAAATATGTAACATTTAAATTATGAAATTAACAGAAAAATTTCGTTTTTTTTAAACTGTTTTGTAAACCATTCTCCTTTCAGATTGCCGAAAAGTTTCGGAAAGACCGTCCAGAAGTGTTTCGACACTTGGTCTATTCCCCGATACTGTGGAAATACATAACAGACGGAGAAGAGGAGAGACTTATTAGCACCATCCTCAAACTTGATCCAGCCTCCAATGACTGTTACCGCTTCAAGTGGAGTCCGGTCTATATTTATCCTCTTCACACGGAGTCTTTAGCTGAAACAGAATCTATGTACAATGCCCTGTCGGAAATACATCACGAGTTGCACGTCAATCAAGAGAATCGCTTCCCTATCATACCGGAGCCAGGCAAGATCATAATCTTTGACAATTGGCGAATGGTCCACGAGCGTGTCACCGATTTTACTGGAAAAAGAATCATGCACGTGGGTGACGTTCCAAGAGATGCCTGGGTTAACAAGGCTCGACTACTTGGAGCCATGTAACCGGTATCGTCTTGATATTGTGCTCATGTTCTTTTCAACTCTATAAGTCATTTATTCATCTTTATAGCATAAGGATAATTTTAAAATCATATTTCATTGGTGCATTAAAATAGGTAAAGTTTTAAATCAACATTTTTTCTGACTAATATGCATTGCATTGCATGTCATTTCATCTTTTTTTTGTGTTTTAAAGTTGATTTATTATTGTATATTATACAACAGAATTTATCATAGTGACAATGTATGTATAATTTGACGTTTTTTCATACTGTAAAATCAATAGTTAATTATTAATTGTATTCCCAAATATATAAAATTTATTTAAAATATATTTGTTCACGTTTTTTGTTCATTTTCTCAGAAATATTAATTTTTATATAATTTACAAGGATATAATATTTGACATTTATATTTTTTGATTTTTAGAGATATATCATTTATATATTTAACTTTTATGATTATCGTTTCTAGAAGGTTATATTAAAAAATATATTCTTAAACCAATGAAAACATAGATTAAGGTAGGTCGATTTTTAAAACAATTAATTTGGTAACATTAAAATTTGTAATGATGATTTTTTTATATTATTAGCCAAATTAAAATGGCAAAAAGTGTGTTAGCTCATACCACAAAAGAAATTGTGTTAGCTCTTACAAAACTATTTTCTGATTTGTGCTAACTACGTATAGGTATTAATATTGTTATGTATTGATTATATTGTATTATTGTGGTACTAAAACGTGCGGTTAATGCGTAGTGTCTGAGTCATAGCATTATTGGCTAGTTGGTGTTGTGTATCGATATTGCTTGTAGTGTTGTTGCTGGACTGTTTTTCTCTGTATCCTATCTGACTAAATGCATTGCTTACGACATTTAATACTATGACATTGAACGAGCAAGCAGCTTACTGAACTGTTTATTTATATTAATAAACGTTGCTTACAATTTGTTACATTTCTTTATTCAACATAAAACAAATATGATTTTAAAAAACGTAGTTAAAAAAAATCGGAAAATATTTTTTGAAGAGCTAACACAAATTGATGGTATATCATTTCTTTTGTGGTATGAGCTTGCACAGTTTATGCCATTTTTGGTAATAATTTTATCACACTTTTTTGTTGAATATGAACATTATTTATAATGACGTGTCATCGATGTAAATAACCGATATAGCAGCAGAAATATACATAGATATACTTACTATCTTTGTTTAAGTTTAACTAGATTGGTTGTCACTTAGTATCGGTTTCTGTCGATCCTGGCAAAAATTCAATATTATTAGTAATTGCTGTAGTAATATTAAATTCAATAATTGTTTATATGT
>JAUZNC010057643.1:0-12496 GCA_034780395.1 Vannuccia rotundouncinata | reverse complement strand
TTATGATTGGCATTATTGGCATTAACTCTCATTATTGGCATATGTTATGTAATAATTTTGATGTTTGTAAATAAAAAGCGAATTTGTAAATAAAAAACGAACTTTTTTATGAAACAGCCTATATATTCAATTGGTGTGTAGACACCTTATTTCCGACATGTATTCAATTGGTGTATAGACACCTTATTTCGACAATATTGTATTCAATTGGTGTGTTGAACAACCTTATTGCTGACAATATTGTATATTCAATTGGTGTGTAGACACCTTATTGCTGACAAAATTATATATTTAAGTGGTGTGTAAGACCCCCCAGAGCTCACGTCCTTGCTTGATATTTTAAGACTTCGTTTTAACTTGTAATCATCGATTATTCGATGTTTCAATATAATATATGTTAAATATATTCGATCAATTGTTGTAAACTATATTTGATGAAACATTTATTTTATAATTAATAATATTAAGTGGAGTAAACGAACTATTTCAATTAAAAAAGGAATATTTATCGTGGTGACTTCTTTACAATGATTAGTCACAGCAGAACTAGCTCCCAAAAACGAGGAGCAAAATTAGTTAAAAGAATGTATGTTTATTTAAATAAATGATAGTATATTATTTATACCGTGCCTATAGCAGTACAATAATTATAAACAAAATGGACTAAATAATAAAATATTTTTATTTTGTAAAACAAAAGTGAATCAATAAAGACATATCTTGACTTCTCGAAATTCAAGGTAACAACAATTTTGCTTATAAAATGTTTTTTTAAACAAATTACGTGACTACTTATGGAGCAGATTACCTAAGCAGCAGGTGACACAATTATCTACATTTTATTCTGCTATAATACCAAAGTACCTATCGATTGTTAATAGAAAAATCAATATAACAAGGTAATATTATTGTCTAATATATTTTGTACATGAAAATTGAAAAAAATACCCTTAAGATTAAGCTTTCATTAAAAAAATCCGCAAAACAAATTATAAAACAGCAGTTGTGAAAAATAAATAAATACATATTGGAAGGAAATATTGGAAGAAAAGTTTATCTACAGAGACCATTTATAAAACAAAACAAAAAATAGAAATGTTGGAATTCTGATACGCAAATTTTCATTTTGGTGACATCATTTCTGCGGTTCGTTTACTAAACATGCAGCCGCTAAAAAGCGGGTCATATTTTCAGTTTTTGATGAAGCTTCAGTTTTGAGCTGATATTGAGGAAGACAATTATTAATCTAAAAATAACAAATAAATAAAATAAATGATTACAAATTGCAAACTTATTATTGAAACAGCTTTTATGAAAAAATATTCCAAAATAAATCGAAAATTACTAAATACGTAATTTCCTTCAACTAGCAAACATTTGGAATCACATTAACCTGTTGATAATTTCTAGTTAGGATTGTGTGACCGACAGTTGAGCCAGAACAGCAGCTGTGGCATCAATGCCAGAGTCCAGGTTAGCGATAGTCGACAACCGGTGTTGGAGTTGAGCCAACTTCTTCTCTGTCATGTGGATCGCTTCAGCGCTACTTTCATCTCCGAGATCCCCATCATCTGTGGACTCTAAGAGCTCTTCGTCCTCCTCATTGTAGTCCAGATGAGGGTCTGTGGAGACCGGAGAACGACGGTCCATACGGGCGTTGACTCGGTCCAATAGTTGCCGAAAGCTCTCGGTTCCATCCTGGTCAGGCGGGCTTCCTGACAATCACAAACAGACAAAACTGATTTTTTACCCAAATTCTAAAAAACGTAACATTTCCAACCGGATGATAACTTTTCATAAAGATGATATTTAAATACTTCATCGTATTATATATATTACTTGTATCTGGAGGAGAGTGATCTGATCTGTCGCCATCACGAATTGGTATTGTCTCATAAGTGAAGGCGTTGGTTACGGGATACAAGCTGACCTCTTTTTTATCTGCAGTACAAATTGTTTCTCTAGATAACTTTTAGCATAATCAGGAATCACAATCTAGGCAGACAATTCATTTGGCGTATGAAATTCACTTAATTGACTCAATGAATAATTAAAAAACTGACCATTTCGCTGAGTATGAAAACGTTAGTAAAAGATCATTTTAAAGTGAACAGTTGAACAGATATTTCACCTCTTGCAGAATCGCTTCCACGCCTGCACTCGTCAGGATTACCACAAGCCCGCTCGTTCTGGTGCAGCCTTGCCTCCAGGCGTGCAATCACTGCCTCCTTGACGACCAGCGTCTCGTTGGCCTCCTCCAAAGTTGTGGCCAACTGCCGACTGTGCTGCTGCCGGCCGGCCAACTGCCGTGTCTGACGCTCCAAGGCCGCCCGCAACTGCTGGAACACGGAGGAGAGGTTGGCCACCTCCTTCTCCCGCTCTGTCATCAGCTGGCTGTGAAGGGTTGTGAGACGGTTGAGTTCAGCTGCGTGCCGGGTCGTTGCCTCGTCTAGTTGTCGGGTCGTGTCGCGATGAGCTGATTCTAGTCTTCCGATTTCCTGTAAAGTGGTCGATTCAATCTTACTTTTACAAATATAACAAAATGCAGCAAACATTTATCCTAGTTCCCGCAACTTAGGTGTCAACTTCTTCTGCCCCTGTCGCATTTAAAGTACTCTCATTGCATTTCGATTTTGCAAGTAGAAGGAAGATTTGTTTTTATCTTATTTATCATAATCCAAACATAAATAGAGTTTTAGAGTCTTAAATGAATTCCTGACAGATTATTATGATGCTTGACCTAGTTATCTAACAAAAAAGAGAGTCGGGGATTACTTGTCCATGCTCGACCTTAGCCGAAGCTGTTCTTTCATTAGCTGTGACCAGTTCACGACACCGTATTCGCAGCATTTGTTCACTCTCCTGGAGTTGTGCGGCTAGTCGAACCTGCTCCCTTTCACTGGCCTGTACACGATCTCTGGACTCAGTGAGAAGGACTTCTGTGTGTACCAAATCACGTCGAATGGTTGTCGTCTCCTCACCCGATCGGGCCTTCTCCTCGCGAACAGTTTGAACCTTTTGGAGGAGCAGAGTTAATAAGTTACTCACGCCATTTACACGTCATACACACGCCATTCAAACGTCATACACACATCATTCACACGTCAAACATAAATCATTCACACGTCAAACATAGGTCATTTACAAGTCATACACTCGTCATACTCACGTCTTACACACGTCCGTCAAACATAGGTCATTCACACGTCAAACAAGACCCACCTCAGTTTGCAAGCCCCTCATTTCCTTAACCTTGCGGTCAAGTTCCTTGCCCAACTGTCTCAACTTTCCCTCCGCTTCCTGAATAAGACCGGCTTTTTCCTTCAACTTGCCGTCCAACACCTCGCGTTCTTCCAGACTGATAGTGAGCAGGTCGCGGGCGTCCTGCTCCCGTTTCCGGCAACCTTCAACCTCCCCCTTCAAGTCATTGAGGCGATCTTCAACCCCGGCCTGTAAAGCGGTCAACTGAGTGGCCCTCTTCTCCAGTTCCTGGGTCCTCTCGCCGACCAGCGCCTCCAAACGGTCGACATCTCGACCCCTCTCAATCAGGGCCTCTTGACTCCGCTCAACACAACTCTCCAGCTCCCGGCATCGTCGGGTCTTGTCCGACAACAGACTGCGTGCCTCCTCGGTGTCCTTCTTGGCCAAGTTGGTTTCCTCCTGTGCAGATCGGATCTGATGCTGTCGGCGTAAAGAAACAAGGGATTAAACTATTGATCGCATCCAACATAACAGATCCAGTCTCTATCTTTCTTCACCTGAACACTCTTCCGGTCGGCGTCGGCACGGTGCGCTAAGTCTGCCGTCTCGCGGGCCAATCTCTGCGCTCTGTCCCTTTCGACCTCGGCGGCCCGAACACGCTCGTCCAGTGCCTCAATGTCGCTTCTAAGGCGTTTCTCCAGCAACACCCGCTCCTCAGCCAAACGGCCCGTCTCCTCACGACAACACTTCAACTGAGAGGTGCGGAAGAAAGGAGAGGATAGAGCGTGTTCAAACTACGCCAATCTTTATGAAACTTACCCTAAAGGTACATTCTCAAAATTACTTTTGATAACCCTAAAAATTAGGATTATCGATTATCAATTTTTAAAATTAATCGATATTGAATTTTTGCGATTGTCATCTTGCCTTAAAGTGCTTGTAATCAAGGTTACGGTCGATAATCGATAAAATCGATTAATTTTTTCACATAAAGGTAGCTAGGGGTGATATCTACATCGTATTAGAGTCTCATAGTGATTGGTTGCTTAGTTACCAAATAGCGCCATTTTTAAAAGTTTTAAAAATTTACCCAGTCACCTAGGTGTCATCTTAAAAGTACGACCAGAAGGTCTGTCAAGTCCTACCCCCAAGAGAATTTCATAACGCACAACGTGTTAAAATTTCAGACCGATCGATAAATCAATAAAGCCTGTACAGCAGATTAGGTTTAAAAAATACCCTTTTTGCAAAAAATAACCCTAAAAAGACCTCCGAGCTGACAACGGTGTCATCTCGATATAAGTAAGATAGTTCCTTGTGCATATATCTAAACCTGTCAGCAACAATAAACCTAAATATAATCCGTAGAAGTGTACCTGCAGCTCAACATCTACCAAGGACCTCTTTGTCGCCTTGTGTTGGCTCCTTTCTCTGACCACCTCCTTCTCTGATGTTGCCGCGCGCTGTCTCAGTGCTGTCATCTCCTCCTCCAGGGCCAATCCGCGTCGCTCCAAGTCATCTCTCTCCACTAGAGCCGCCTTCCTCCCCTCCTCGGCCGACCGTAGACTTGTTTCCAGGGCAACAAGCCGGTCCAACCTTCCCTCGAGATCTGTAGAGTGTTCCTCACTCAGAGAGAGTTGATGTCGAAGGTCTTTGTTGACACGTTGGGAGTCGTTTAATGCACTCTCCACTTTATCCAGCTAACAATACAGATTTAGGTGTTTTTAATCAGTAAGAAATAAACGCATCACATTGCATAATTAGATGAAATTTTGTCTGCATGCAATTTAATGTTACAATTTAAAATCTAGACAACTAATTCTTCTGTGTTTAAATATTATTGTAAAAAACTTTCTTTACCTTCTGTTTGGAAGTCGTCAGTTCATCCTCATACCATCGCTGGTCGTCCTGCAGTCGCTCAATTTCCTTACTACACGCCGCCAGCGCACTCTGGAGTGTCCGCATCTGGTCACCCGTGGAGACAGCCCTACTCTCTAAGTCGGCCAGTGCCGTCACACTCAGGCTCGACTGCTCGGCGATCGTCTTCTCCAATTCCTTGGCACGAACCTGTCCCTTTGCTAACTCTTCGGACAGCATTTCCGCACGTGTCCGTGCCTGGTCTACCTCTTCCTCTAGGTCTCTGACACGTTCCGTCAACTGTATCGATCGGTGTTGGGCTACGGAACAATCTTGCTCCAGTGTAGTACGTGTCGTACAGTGATTGGCCTGTTCGCTGGCCAATGACTGTCTGGCGGTGAGAAGTTGATTGGAGCAGTCGTGTAGCGCTTTTTCAGTTGTGGAGAGTTGGACAGTGAGCTGTTCATGGGTGTGCTCCAGAAGGGAGAAACGAGAGTTCGAATCAGTCAGTTGGCTTGTCGTGTTGTTTATTTCAGTCTGAAAATATGAATCATGGATAAATTAACATATAACAGCTAATGAATAGGCAAAACTCGGTAAAGTTCAAATACTATCTACCTCTTGATTGGCCAAGGTTTCAGCCAATCGACGCATGTCCCTCTGCAGACAAGCTTCTTTGTTACGACGCTTCTCCAGTTCACTGGACAGCTGAGCAACCCGGTCCTCACGCATAACCAATCGCTGCTCAAGGGCAGAGACCTCACAGGATTGTCGCGATACCTGGTCCCGGATCTGACTAAGTTCGTCGGTTAGTCGCGACTTCTCAGTGGCCAGCCGATTTGAGAGGGCCTCTAGTTCTTCGGACCGTTCGCTCTCTGAGTTGACGGGCCAGGATATTGAGAGTACCCAACTTAAACGGTTAGACTGTGCCTGCCTTACCTTTGGTCAACTTAAGTGTCACCAAAGTCCACTGCTTCCTTAAGTCCTCCATCTCCAGTCGAGAAGCCTCCTCCTTGATTACAGCCTGGTCTACGCCCGTCTTCAACTCTCTCAGGGCCGCATCAGCTGTGAACACTACTCCCTTTAAGCGCTCTACTTCTCCGCCTTCTTCCTGCTCATTGGCGGCTCGTTCTTTCTCCAACCGGATCACGCTGGTCTCCAGTTCTTCCAAGCGCGTCTGGCCACTAGCTAGTTGGTCATGCGTTCTCATGAGGTCGCCTTGAAGACGAACAATTTCCTCCTGGAGTGTCTGGACCAGGTAAAAAATAACAAGTGTTATATAATCTACACGGTTATATCCTCACAGAGCAAGATCTATCAAACGTTTCTACCTCCGCAAATGATTCTGAAGTAGACAACTTAGTCTCAGTTTCCCGGCGAAGTGTATCTACCCTCTCTAGTTCGGCTTCCTTGACGAGAAACTTTTGTTTGAGTCGAGCTACATCCGTCCTCACTGACATGTGATCCAGTTCTTTGGAGGTCACAGCTTCTAGCTTTTAGAAAGATAGAAAGAAAGTGAGCAGGGCCCGGTTTTTTCAGAATAGGAAAGTTATCCTAGTGTCACCTCGGCTTTCAGTCGCTCCCCTTCGCGTACCAAATGATCGCGACAGTTTCGCATCTCCTCCAGTTCTGTCTCTACCTCAAGTTTGGCCTTCAACTGAGACCTGGCGGAAGACAGCCGCTCCTCCAGGCCACGAACCTGCTCTGTCAATTGGTTCTCGCGGTCCCGACAGCGTTCTTTGAGTCGGTCTAAGTGGGTTTGTGTAGTCTCTAGAGTGTCAACAGTAGCCTCGTGCTGCAGTTCACATCTATAACAAAAATGAAATGAAGTAATTGACAACATTCTGATTAAGTTTAACAGGCATGTGCTCGAAATACTATTCTAGTTTTGTAACTGTTGATAAATTTGATAATCAACGATTTATTTATAAATCAATGACCTCATTAAAAAATATTACCACCTATTGTATAGTTATGAGAATATGACTCCTTTGAAAATGTTTATTTATATTAATCTTGTGTATGCTGTTGTAAAATAAACATATTTAAAAATGTAATAGTATTATTTATAGTCAATAATGTCAACTATGGAGTGTAGCATCTGTAAAAAAATGTTCACTGCTCAAATTTCGAAATTCTACTTAATCGCAACATTTTTTATGATATTTAAATTGGGCACTGACCTCTTCCTTAGCTCCTTCTCAAGTTTTAATTCTTTATTGACGGAATCCACTCTGGATTTCTCCTCCCCATGCTCGCCCATCTTGGTAAACAACGAGGCAACTTGCAATCGGCCTTCCTGCTGCTCTCCGTCCCGAAGTCGGCAATTCAAACGGTTATTTTCAGTCTCGAGGTCAGAGATTTTGGAACGCAAAGCCTGAATGTTTCCGGTTTGAGTTCGTTCTGTGGCTTCATTGTCCATAGCACGTAACTAACGCAACATATTATATTATCCTATTATCCTAAATATTACAAATATATTTTGAAAGGAATATTGTAACATGCTAAATTAATAACTTCATAGCCACCTTGTTTTGTGATTTACTGAATTCCCAAGTTAACTTCTCCAAATTCTGTAATAAATCATTATTCTGTCGAACCAATGTACTATTCTCCTGCCTTAGAGTGGTTAACTTATGACGCAGTTGATTATTGTCCACTTCAACTGGATCTTTAGAAATTGATGACGAAGATATTCTCTGAAGGGATGCATTAAAACAAAAGAAAGTAGACGTGTTAGTAACAAAGAT
Organism: Vannuccia rotundouncinata; assembly: GCA_034780395.1. Classification (NCBI taxonomy): domain Eukaryota; kingdom Metazoa; phylum Platyhelminthes; order Proseriata; family Coelogynoporidae; genus Vannuccia; species Vannuccia rotundouncinata. The sequence continues at coordinate 4,688 of JAUZNC010057643.1, read as the reverse complement.
TTCTGAGCAGCAAAATTTTAAAAGAGGTAAATTATACATACTCTTGTCAGAACTGTAGGATTTCCCATTAATTCAGAGGACAACTTAGTGTGATCAGTATCTATAGAGAAAAATTTTTATAAGCCAATAACATTTTCAAATAAAAGCAATAACATCTTTACCTACCTTGAATAACTTTTCTTTCATTTTTAACATCTTTAAGAAAGTCTTCTAATAACTTTTTGGCACCAGTTGAGGACATTATCTCTATCTGAAAGAGTTAAGCCAATATAAAAAAAACGTTCTAATTGTAATAATTTCCAAAAACTACTTTATAAAAAATTACTTTGGTATGCAAAGAACTAAAAAGGTAAGAGTATAATTCTGATAGTTTAAGGGATAAGTATTTTAGAAATGTTTAAGTAATACATAACCACATATTAAAAAAAAATAATAATAAAGAGAAAAACAAATTGCCAAAACTACTAATTAACTCATTTATTTTACTTTCAATATTAAAAAAAATATAAACATATATTTTTATATTATTAATATTCTATATTGCATAAAATTGACAGTTATATAAATATAATAATTGAATATATGTATGTATATATGTTAAATAAATTTGTTAGAATAGAAAATAGGTATATTTTCTGCCCATTTTGAAATTTTTATAATATAAAATGAATATAAAATGAATATACAGTCACAACCCTTATTTTTAAAAGTAAAAACAGTTTATTATATATATAAAAATAATTATTAATTATTGAGACATTATAATCAAATAATGAAGATAATGAAACATGATTTTACAGCTAGAAAATAATTTAGAAACCAATTTTTAATGTGTTTTGTGTTAAAATTGTTTACCATCTTCACTTTTACATGGCTGAATTCTTCCTTGGAGTGAGTCACCGATATTTCAACACAGTCCCACATCAAAGGTATTAAACGCTTTGGATATGTGCTGCTTTAAAAGTCAAGGATGGTGCAACACATACTGTTGATAAAGCTTATATTTGACTATTCCCCAACAAAATTAAGAAATACAATTATATACCTACTTAAAAAATAGTTTGTATATTTCATATTGCTAAACATAATTTTTAATAACAATTAGTTACAAAAAATCATCAGTACATATAAATCATCATATATACAGTCAAAACAGTAATAGCATAAGATCCATCCTCAGAAAATATTGGAATAAAATGCATCTTAATGATGTTTAATATAGACTATAATATAGAATTAATAACATAGTTAGAAAATGAACCAAATTTGAATAATCTCCACTCTGATTTTTAGACAAATTGTTGAGCAATCTTAGAAGATTGTATTCCATCAGTTTTCTTTATGGATAATTAATATCAAGTGGCTGAGACGACTTTGTTTCATAGAATTTCTAAGATAAGTTTTGAGACATTGCAAACACCTCTAAGATCTCTCACTCATTGCATTTGTAGCTGGCATTATAAAAATCATTTCTGTTAGTTTGATGACTTCTGACATTAACATTCTCTAAGTGTAGCATGCTATCTGGATGTAGCTGGATGAAGCACATGACACAGTGTCCGCTTTTGCCATTCTAGTGATTTTATGTTGAAAGTGCTGTATATTTACGTTTTTATAATAACAGAGTTTGATAAATTTGGTGTTAAATTTTCTGTTTACATGGAATTCCAAAAGCTATAAGGGTAAAAGTATTTTTTATTAAATACAAATGCAAATAAATGCAGAATTTCATCACTTAACAGATTTGTTTATGTTGCAAGATTCTTGGAACAAGCTTTACAGAAATAAGGAAAATTAAATTTAAAAATTTATTATTTAAAATATTTAATTTTATATACTATTTTTTTATAGACTCATAATTATAAGAAAATCATTGCAGGGTTCCCCCCTTGACAGTAAAATCAAAATCCTGAGTTTTTCCAAAAAAGTACCCTGACTTGGTGATGACTTATTAATATATAGATAATATAATACTTCTTGGTATGTATAATATATACTTGATAATATATACTTCTACAGAATAGGCAATATGAATGAGGATAATAAACAGAACATCCATATGTAATAAATGGCTCACTTATAATATGTTGCCCTTTGTTTATATTTCACACTCTCATTTATCTGTATCATTATTTAGAGCTTATTCTTTTATTAAAGAATAATTGCTTATTGCTGAATTTTATGGAAAATTGTTATTATTATTATAATATGTTAGTTACTTTACAGACCTTAAATTATATACCTAAAGCACTCTGAAAACTCATACACAAATAATTCTACTGGATTGGATCTATGGTTCATCAGGGAATCTGTTTATTAATTTAGTTATCTGTTTAGTAGCTATAATATTAATATAGCAATTTAATTACCTCCAAGCCAATTAATCTTCTAACTTCACTTTTTAATTCAACTAAACAAATAGTTTTTATACACTTTTTAGTTGAATACATTACTTTGCAGTGTTCTTATCTAAAGAATGGATTATGCTATTGTGTATATCCTTTTATAAACATAATTTAAAATGACAAGTTTATAATAATAATGATACCATATGTCTGTATTACTAACTTTATTTTACACAAAATGGGATATAACACTTTGCATTTCTAATGTCTATATGAATTTAAGTATACCTAATATATACCCATATAGATCAATCTATAATATATATATATAATCTTAGAGAGACTCTGAGTGTATATTAATTCTCCTGTGATTTGACAAATAAATGATGATTCATCTGAAGATTATTATTACAAAGTAATTTTAATTATATTTATTAATATATAATATAGTATAGGTGATATTATATAGGTGAAATGTAAAATAATAAAAAATTATAAAGACAAAATATCTGTGTGGAGCATGAATATTCTTTTTTATCACAAAACAATTCTATTACTAAAATGAATTTCACATAGATTCTAGAAATTCTGTCTTTTTCCTGAAATTTATTAAGAATAGTATAAAATCTGAACATTTTTCTGATTAGGACAGCAATTTTTAAAATCCTAATATTTTTCTGAAATCCTGACTTGATGAGAACCCTGGCATTGGTTTTAGTTATGTTTTAAAAATACTCTTTGCCACTGCTCTTTAGTAATAGGTTGATTGTTTTTTTAATATATATTACAGAATAGATTAATCAATTTTATTAATTGTTATAAATAATTTATTTAAAAATATAGAATGTTAAGAAGAACTTAAAAACAAAAACAAAACAACTGAAAATTTAAAACATAACTGAACCTAATAAGTTTCCTATAATTGGGTCTAGTAATATATATATAATAAATTATGTATATTAAATTAATTCTTAAAATTGATATATTTGTAATTTAATTTGTTTTATTATTTAAACCTATGGTAGTAGTTTATAAGCTTAATACTTAAGAACTTGAGGGTAACCTATACACTGTAGGTATTATAGGATAAGCAAAAACTAGGCCTTTTTAACATTGCAATCATAAAAAACTGTAAGAGGTTTCAATATAATTTTATAAGTGTCAGATAGTGATATTGTAACTATATCAGTATTCCAAATTTTACTTTGATATCTTTTATATGTCTTAAGTTATAGACTGTAAAAAATTTCAAGTTTTTATAATCATTCTTTTTTTCGTAATTATGCATTTGTAAGCTAAAATATGCAGCATACAAATACAGACCTACATGAATTTTTTCTAATGCAAAAATTGTCATTGAAATAATCCTACATATTTTATATGTTTATTATGTATAACATAGTATGTGTAATGATAATATGCATTCAGATTTTTATATAATTTATGTCATAATTTATTTATCCATCAAATTTAGTACATGATATCGTCTTGATATAATACAAATAATACATAAAATGCACACAATATTAACATCTTAAATTTGAATACTCCAATAACCAATTAGTAATATCAATATGAATAATTTTAATTCAGTAAACCTAAGCTAAATATTAAAAAGTGTTAAAAAAACATGTAAATTATTAATTATATAAAATTCGGCATTAATAATAGTTTCAAATATCCATTGGTTACAACAATTTAGTTTACATAGTCAAGTATTTTGAAATATTTCAAAATAAAATATTATAGTAATTTTTAACAAATAAATAAATAATTTAAAAAAAATTATAAAATGTATATATTTACTATATAATGTAATACTAAACTACTATTTAATTAAATGTTATAAAAATAAATATGGTGTAAACTAAGGGGGTTACATAAAATTCTGAAATAATGTCAAATTAAGTACTATAGTTTTACTTCTTTTCTAAATTAAAAAATTTTTCACGATCCTATATAATTACGTCGAATCCACACTATGTATTTTTCATGCGCTTTTTAAGAAACTGTAATCCTAAAGTTCTTCCAGCTAGTTTCACTAAAAAAGCGTATAATATAGTGTGCGGAAACAGCGTTAGGATAATTCTCCCATTTATTAATGCGCCAAAATGTTGTCCAAAATTTTTAGTAATTATATTTTACCTGACTTAATTTGCCTCTAAAGGGCCGATATTGTTAATAGCCCATAAAAGGATAGTCAAAGCAGCCTGGCCACATACTGTCTCTGACTTCAAGTGTTTAAAAAATCCTGACACAATGTTAAGTCAAAATATGATATCAGCTGTACACTGTAAACTCTCTTAATATAAATATTTTTATTAATTAAAAATCTAAACTTCA
>JAUZNC010057642.1:0-12497 GCA_034780395.1 Vannuccia rotundouncinata | reverse complement strand
AATTCCGAAAAACCAGCTCATGATAAAATGTATTTTATACATTTTATATTTAAATACATTTATTATAATTAACTCACCTCAGTTGTGCACATGTTTAATAATTAACTGTTGATTTTTTGACTGCATTGTACACAAAGTATATACTTCTTGTGCTAAGGACGCGTCTTGTCATTGGCACGTTATATAGCATAAACTTCTTTTTTTGACACGGAGAATTTGTAATATGGGGAAAACTTTTAACATACATCTTTGAGTATTTAAAAATTGGGATCAGAAATATACTTTTCAGAAAGTTCTTCTTTAATTCTACTCTGACCTATTACATTTATACGTATGCATGCATATACAGAGTTATTTTAAAAATACTATAAATTAAAAAACAGTTTAATAGGTAGTTATAATATGTATGCCAATTTTATCAAAAACGATGTACAGGCCTGAAATTTTCGTGTTAATTTATTTTGGAATTATTTGATGACATTTTAAAAATATTTTTAAGTTTCCCGAACTTTATTTTAATAATTGTGTTAAAATATTCTTTTGCAAAATGTACAATCCTTCCACTAAATCCGATACTGATGACTCTTCTTCTTACATTTGTGTTCCCTTCATATGTACTCCTTCGTTAATCTTTCGCAAAAAAATCCTTCATCTTTTTAAACCAAACTTAACATTAGAATTTCTGTTGTTTTTTTCCTTTTTGAAAACTAAAAACTATTTTTCTTCAAAATGTAAAACTCCTAATACTCTGACTTCAATGGTTGTCTACCTTTACAATTGTTAATGTAATACAAACTTGTTTTGCATTGGTAAAACTAAGCGATAATTAAATAAATAAATAATTTTACAAATAATTTTGAATTAAAGGTCTTTTTAAATGACACTAAATTTTGCCACCATTAAATTAGTATTATTGTTATTTATCCTTATTGTTATAAATATTTTTATAACGAAAACATTCAGTTATTTTAGTTAGAATTTATTTGTTGTTATATTTTTCCCATTTTTTAATTAATTGTTACTTCCCAGTTGCTTCGCAATTAGTTATTAAAAAATAATACCTATTTTTTTAAAACAAATAAATAATTTTAGGAAACATTAATTTTTCAATCAATAAAATTAAACTAATATTTATAATGCATGAATAATTCAATATATCAACTTAAAACTTACAAATTTAAACTTGTAATAAAAATATCTCACTAATTTAAAATCATATTTAAAATAACCTCCCATGATTATAGCAATGATTCATATATATATAATGCAACAACGAAAACATTCACATTTAGCAACATATTAATTATGAATAAATTTTTCGTTGACATTCAACCAATTCTTTTAATTTTTATTCGAAGAATGTCCTATAGTATGATATAAAAACTTAGCCTTGTAAAATTCGCACACACTATATTCGCAGAAGTAAGAGGAGATATTACCATATTAAAATTTCGCTATCATTTATAATTTAACCCTATAGACACGTGCATACAAATTTATTTAAGAGTCACGGAGAAGGATAGATTAAAACATATTACTGTGTTATAAAACATGCAAAGTAATAATTGAAATATTAAAGTAAAATTTGATAGCCTATCGAGTAAACTTATCCATTTTGAACTAACGTAGACTTTTTTTTTAAAAGTTGCTTTTCATAAAATATGAATATGACGTAATCTGCCATCATAGGTGATATAAGGAATCAGAAATTTTTGTTTGTACAAAATATAACTTTTACTTTTGAATATCTAGTTTTTTATTTCGAGAACATTTTATTACGGAAAAAAAGAATACAAAAATTGTTTTTGAAAATATGGAAAGAATAGAGTAATCTCTCACCCCTATCGTTATTTATTTAAAACCATAAGAAATTGTGTATTCAGGTTAATGTATTTTTTACTCCATATAATATGAATTGCTATACACATCGACGAGAATATAAAGCGCAGTGGAGGTTCATTTGATATGACAGTTAAAATAATCAATTTAAGGAATTTTAAATTTGATTAAATTAAATTTTTATTGCAGAGAACAGAATTTTATAAAGCGTCAATGAATTATAATAAAGCTCTTATAATCTTAGAATTACAGCTGAGCAATCGTAATGTACCTATGTTCAACTTAAAATATCGTCCGATTATATATATCATAATTAACAAAAATTTTTTTGTCTTTTTTGAAGTTTATTTCTTTATTATTTAAGAAATATCCTTTGTAAGATCTAAAATTAAAATAATAAAATATTTTAAAATTTGGAAAAAAACTATTTTTATTATTGTTTAAAATATACGACTTCATTTAATATAATTTTAATTCTTTATTTGTTTGTTTATAATGTTTGTTTGTAATGCAGTATGTTGCTTTATTTATTTGTTTTACATTTAAATTAAAATGTATAAAAAAATAAAAGATCTTTTTATCTACATAATCTTTACATTAACGATTTAAAAATTTTTACAAATACATACATTAGATAAAATAAGTTTACCAGCCAACAATAATTATTAAATTTTCTAACAAAATATTAATTGTTCAACATCTTAAAGGCATACTTTGAAAAAACAATTTAACTTAGAAAATGTAACGAAGATTAAATAATTATAAAATTACTTTATTATATGTTTTTGTAAATATTAAAAATAGATTTCAGGGCAGCATAAAAACTGTTAAAAATTAAATAAATGTCGTACATCGTCCCCATGTTCTTGTTCAATAATATATTTAATTTATAATTCTATATTTGTTTAGTATAAAAAATACATTAATGCATTTATTGAATAATTTACTTGTTTAAAAATATGATATATAATATTATTTCTTAACACTGACTAATGGTGCATTTTGTAATTGTAGGATATTTGTCTTTTGGAAGAATTAAGATGATCAAGGACAGAATTAATTGCAATAAAAATAATTCTACAAATTATAATTAATGATTTGAAGTGTATAAATATATAATGCATATTATAAACACATTAATTAAATACACTTTTAAACATGAATGTAATAAACATAATGAAACGATGTCTTTGATATATTATATTACATAAATAATATACATTACATGAAACATAAATATACAATAGTTCTGAAATATTTAGCTGACAACAAAACTAATAATAAGCACCAGCATTGAGAATAGGTATCTATTTAATGAAGTTATAAAAAATACTATTAAGATTAAAAAAATTCTGGAACAAAAATTGAAAGATTGAATAAATAATTTTTACAAGATAGCATGTAATAAATATATTTCTGTATATCACTACTTGGAACTGTCGTTAGTAGTATAAATATTTCTTAAATATAATTATAAGAAATTGTCTGACGAGTTTCCTATTTGGTCATTGGACGTACTTTGACGTTCCGACGTTCTGGTGGTGGTGTTTCGGTTTTGATGACTTCTTTTTCTGGATCGGACTTATCCGGGGTGATTTCCGAATTAAGCGCGGCTGCCGAACAGTCTAATCGAATGGCATTAGTAAGAGAAGGCAGAGCTACACTGGGGAACTTATCCGTGAACCATTGATCGAAGTCTTCATCAGGCATCTCTACCACTCGGAGACGAATGAAGACTATGGCAGCGACTACATCTGGATGGCAAATTTCCCATTCTGTAAGGGTGTTGAGCACCCGAATAAATTTGTTAACAGTGGCTTTGTTGGACTGCATCTATAAAGGTTAAGAGACAGACAGCTAGCTACATCAAGTATTATTTTACATTACTGAATCATAAAACTATCGACATTGTAATTAATGACATTATTTAACAAATGATAAATGTTCATGAAATATGCTATTCATAATATTCAGAAAAAAGTATTGCGTGATTCCATTATCTTAAATTGAGACTAAACTTTGTTCATCCGTATAAGGAGGAATTCGTTTATTATACTTTTTAAAAATATTTTCAATAATAAAACTTATTGGAGTATCAAAAAGATTATTATATTATCTAAATTTATCTAAATTTAATCTGTAATTTGAATATAAGACAGTTGTTTTACATATAATTTTTTGAAATTTATACATACAATCAAATTGACTCAGAAATCTCAACTCCATATTCTTAAATATCACAGATTTTTAATTGTTGAATAAAATTAAATAATTTGCAACAAATGAGAATAAAGACAACTGTTATTTTATAAAATAGATATTTAAATATTATTTATTTATTAGTCAGTTGTCTATATTCATTAGTCTATCATTTTAGCATGTCGGACTTTTTAACTAATTTAAAACCCGGAAACATTGATTTAGTACTTTTGTTTACAATTTATAAAATTGATTTATTTAAATTAATATTTTTTTCTATATTATCATATTTTCTGGATGTAATTACTCAGGGTACTGTAATTAATTTTTTCAAATGTCCAAATGAGTTATTGTTGAACTTGTTATAAACATTTCGATACTTATGCTAAGGGTATCAGGACAATTGCAGGAACGTAGACAGGAATAGTCATATGGTGGGGGGGGGGCGTTTTGGGTTGGTCGTGGGCATGCCAGCAGAGTGTCTAAAAGCACCTCGTGGAGTAGACGCCTTCGTGGTGTGATAGGGGAAATACTGTTCCGAAAATTTTATGTTTTTGACATCATTTTAAGCGATCTGAGACACAATTATTTTTATTTAAACAGCAAAGGCCGTTTGCTGTTGTTACCGTACTATCTTGAAGAGGGATATTGATAAATCTGAATAATAAAATAACTAATTAATTGGTAATACAGTCCAGTCTACCTGAATGAGATTTCCTGATGGCTAATGGTTTCTGTAAATTTGATAATGCATTATGATAGCGTGACTTTATGCAACATTAGTGCAACATTGCATTTTTCGTATTTTCAATGCTAAATGGTTTGTTGAAAAACTCTTTTTTACTCTTATTACCACAAAATGTAATTCACACAATACAGTGTATCACCGCGTACATCATCCAATTGTATTCAACCAACCACCGGATTGTTGGTATGTGAGGGGCATTATGATGTACAAGCAATTGATATTTTTCACTCGCACTTAGATTCTTGATAGCCAAATCAATTTTTTCTGTTGTCAAAGTTGCATTATTATGGAAAAAATATCTGCAGTATGGAAAATATCTGTCGGAACATTACTAAGAGAGGCAGGAGTGTGTGAGATGAAATATTGGAAGGGGAGATAGGTGGTTGGTCTACATTATTTTGAACTTCTCTTTATTTAGTAACTAGGTACCTATGTATTGTAGGTGGCATACAGAATTCCGACATACACCCATCACTGAATAACTAAAATAAACACACTAATTTTTTTATTTATTCTGCGTGCTTAACTTAGTACTGTGTGTACCCCTCACAGCTCCCTGACTACACCCTGAAAATTATTATTTCAGTTAATAGATATCAAATAATCATAAAATTATTTAAAAAGATAATCAAAACTAATAAGACATTCTAAGACAAAAATCTACGTTGTTTAATAGAAAACAGTGCAAGAGGTTTTATCAAAAAAGTGTAGATGTAAATTGTATGCAAAGCAATTATGCAAATCATTGGATAATTATAGACTATGGTTTACAGAACTCGTCAAAAGTGTAAAGCTAACACTACAATCTGAAAATAGATTCTATATAATAATAGAAGTAGCATTTAAGTAGTACATCTAACTCAAATGAGTTATTTATTGCACGGGGTTTACGGGGTTGGGAGGTTGGGGGGTTGGAGGTTCCGCACCTTTCCATATTATATTTTGACGAATGAGATAGAAGTAACTGAAATTTATGGAGGTGTATGAGTTGTTAATTTTGTTCTTCTTTCTTACGAGCTCTCCGACGGTCGTCTCCTCGCCAGCAATTTTTAAAGTATTTTCGTTCTTCGCAAGTATTTCTTTTGTTCATTCACCAGTCTGTCCAGTTTCTGCATCTATAACTCCTATTGTGCGTGACAAGTTCTGATTTTCTGTGTATTCATTCAAATTAATATCCCATCTAAATAACATTAAGTGCTATTTTTAATTATTATTTTTTTAAGTAGTAGGAAAGGAGTACTTCTACACCACCATCCCCTCCTCTGCACCCTTCCATAGTAAAATATTATCCAACTGAGATACGAGCTAGCGGACGGTCGTCTCTCGTCCGATCTATTTTAATTTTTCACCACTCTCACTCATTTGCTCTGTTTTCAAATCGGAACTCTATACCACTCACTTGATAATAATCTACTGGGAACTCTATAGCACTTACTTGTGCAGAAACTGAGAACTCTCAACCAATAATGTCTGCTTGCGACTATATTATCGAACAAGTTCACATTCCTGCCCTAATCTAAGTGTCGAGATGGCGGAGCGAACACTCCATTTTATTAAAATTGGTACACCTACAGGATAGGCCATACTATTTAAAAGTTCGGTATTCAGAAGCATGCAGGACCCATTGCGCACTGGAGAAGTTATCGGATACCCAAACAACCCGAATCTTTCGAGTGATACAAATCGTCGAAACAATTGATAATCTCCAGCCATACTGTTTCTTTTAGATGTTATTTCCCAGGTATTATTTTTGTGCGATTGCGCAGGTGTAAGATATACATATTGAAGTTCCTCTCCCGGAGGAATTTGAATTCTAACTCTTAAGTAGTCAGGAGCTGTCTGATGCACTCATTCCATGTGCTGAGTCATTTATAGGATTGCCGAAGTTGTTCGAGCAGTTGCCTTATTTTTCTTTACAATGTTTTTCTTCTTGTCCACACTCTGTGGTTTCAAAAAGTCCCCAAATGCCGGTGTTGATGAATTTGCGTCCTCCTCATCTGAATGACTGTCCGACATCATGTATACATCAAAGATACATTGACTGTTTCGTAGCGTATTTTTTTACCACGCGCATATTTAGACTAGCAATGTAGTCGCTATCACCAGGAGCACACAAGCATACCCTATTGCATTTGAAAATGAATTGATATTTGCCAGGTCCCAAAACGTCCGCCAATTGACAGGAAGCTTTTCCGTCCCAAGAAAATTCGTTCACGTTCCTCGCTCGCCATCTTAGCTCAATGCATATCCTTGGCAAGATGAAATGTCGGGCGCAACACAGGCTTGGTCATATAGGTCTCGATAGGTCTTGGGTACATTTTAAATAGCATTCTCCGACTCCAGATAATGGGGATTCTTCAATTGTACCTGAGACTCGATCCAATTAATATGAACCTGCAAGTGATCACGTTGATCCACACTCAAAAGATCCGGGTTGTTAGGGTATCCGATAACTTCTCCTGTGCGTAATGGGGCCATTTAAAAATTACGTACGCACAGAGAGGGGAGGGGGGTTTATGAAATGTGTACGCCCTGCGTACAGGGGGGGAGGGGGGTTTGTTTCTGATGTACCATACGCAGTCCATAGATGAAAAAAGCTTCGGTATCAATTTCTAAAGAAATCGCTTAAAGAAGAGCCATATACTTTTCTGACGCATTGAACATTAGCAACAAGAACAAAAATATTATTAAGTGTTTTCCATATTCATAGAAATCGAATTATAGCTACTCACTACTCTATTTAGAAAATACATCTATAAATAGAAACGGCACCCGTCTGTACGGTTCAAGTTCGAGTACATTATTATATATCTAATATTGCGAATTATGCGAATTATGCGTACTAGCATACAAAGGGGGAGGGGTCTAGAAAATGCGTATTGTCTGTATACAGAGGAGAGGGGGGTTTAAATTGCTTAAAATTTTTCGTAAGTATTACTTTAAAGGCCGCATAATAAGCTCTTCATACTTCTGAATACCAAACTCTTAAGTATGACCGATCCTGTACTCATTTCCTACTATTTGTTAAGGATTTCAATGTACTATTAAAAACTTGAATAATTAATAGTTAATGATACAAATTTAAAAATAAATTTTCAAAATTCTAAATTTCAAAAATTCAAAATATAATTCAATTATAACTATTTTTATATATATTTTGCAACTATATATTGCACAATTTTTTCACAATGTTTAAGCGGTTAATTAATGAGACACAGTATAGCAATGCAAAGGTCTAATATAATTTTAACATCCTTACATATACTTTAATCTATTTTAATTTATGATGTTGTCTTGCATGGGATGAACTTGTGGATGTGGAAATATACTCACTTTATTAATAGTGGACGCAAAAGCGTAAACCATTTAGACGAATTTCTATAGAGTACCATATCAGCTATTGATTAGTAAACTCATTTAGCCTTGTCAGATTTATTCGTGTTCCATATTATTAGCGGGATATTTATACAAAATTACTAAGACGGATTGCATGACCAGAATTGCTTCTGTGCATAATACATAATTACTACAATACATATGTGCAGTATATAATTTTAATATTAACTTTTTTGTATTTATTTAGAATCTCATATTAAAATTCGAATTAGTCATATGTAGGCCTAGAAGCCATGTTCAAATATCAAATAGTTTAAAAATCTTGTATTATTAGAGGTATTTCTAATCTATATAAGGGTCTAGGAGCTATGCCCAAATTTATATTACTTTAAATTCATATCCTATCTCGACTAATACACAACAACATTTTTTCTTCATTATTTTTAGTTCATTTCTCGATCTATCTATTCTTAATTATGAATATAATCAAGTTAACGGACGAGTCTGCTTACAATTAGACTTTCATAAGATCTGTAGAACTAAAGATCATTCAACTCATTTGGTTCCTATTCAAGATGATATCGGGAAAAGTTTATAATTGGAAACCGAAACATTAAAAATTTTGAATGGATATTTAGATATAAAAAAGTAATTTTTATACTCGTCATTGACCAAATCCCGATCAAAGATATGTCTATTAGAATCGAACATCACCCAACAGCTTGGAGCCTGGGCTCAAACCTCTGCAGCAAACAATGAACCTCAGCAACTGCGAGATGCTTTACTGCATCCAAATATGATGCAGGTGATGCAAAGGTGATACAGGTAGCGAAAGATACTGCTTCATAAACCGAACCGTATTAGATGGTGATAGGACATTGAATGTTACAGGCATCATGCGATGATGACATTAAACTACACGAAGAATCAAATTTTCTGAATAGTCGCTATCGCCATGCTGTCCTAAAAACATGTTCGTTGTTTGCAATAGAAACTGATACTGACCCTCTCCTGATGAAGGATCATTCCTTTGCTCTCCATATCCATTAAAATATTGAACATCGGATGCTGGTTTGATCTTAATACAAGAATCTTAAACTTCATATTTGGATACAGTAAGACATCTCGCAGTTGTTGAGGTACATTGTTTGATGCAGAAGTTTGAGCCAGGTAGCTGTAGAGTGATGTTCGATTCTAATTGACGTATCTTTGATCAAGATTTGGTCAAGGACGAGTATAGAAATGCCTTTTTCATATCTAAATATCCATTCAAAATTTTTAATGTTTCAGTTTCCAAATATAAACTTCTCCTGATATCATCTTGGATAGGAACCAGATGAGTTGAGCGATATTTTGTTCTAAAGATCCTATGAGAGCCTAATCTTATCGAAGACAATGCTAACTCGTCCGTTGAATATTTATTTATAATTAAGAAATAGATAGATCGAGATGCGAACTAAAAAAAAGGATGAAAAAAAGGTTTGTGTATAAGTAGATATAAGATGAGAATTTAAAGTAATATAAATTTCGGCATGGCTTCTTGGCTCTAATATGAATAAGACTTATTTTAAAATAACTTTAAAAATAGTAATACATGTTTTTTAAACTATTAGAAATTTTCACATGGCTCCTGAGTCCTGATATGATTAATAAAAATTTTAATATGACTTCTAAATAAATACAAAAAGGATAATATTAAAAATATATTCTGCACATATGTATTGTTATTACAAATTTAAACAGTAGCAATTCTTGTAATGCAATTCGTCCTACTCATAGCCGTTTTGTACAAATATCCCGCCAACTAATATGGAACAAGAGAAATCTGACAAGGGTCAATTGGTTTACTGATAAAAAGCTGACATGGTACTCCACAGACATTCGTCTAAATGGTTAACGCTCTTGCGTCCACCATTAAATAGAATATATTTCCACATCCACAGGCTCATCCCATGCAAGGCGACATCATAAATAAAAATAAATTAAAGTATATGTACGCATGGTAAGATTATATTAGAACTTTGCATTGCTATACTGTGTCTCATTAGTAAACTAATTAAACACTGTAAAAAATGTGCAATATATACTTTTAAAATATATGTAAAAATATAGATATAATTGAATTAATTTAGGAACAATTGAAAATGTTTAATTGATTTATTTTATTTTTAATATAAAAAAATTTTAATTTTTAATTTTTAAAATCGGAGAGCTCGTAAGAAAGGAGAATGAAATCAACAACTCACAAATCTTTTTATATAGGATAAATTTTAGTTACTCCAATCACATTCGTCGAAATTTAATATAGAAGAGTGCGGAACATCCAACTCCCGCGCGATAACTAACTTGAGCTAGTGATACTCCTTACATGCTACTAATAGAAAAGAAAATTTCAAGTAATTAATGAGAAGAACTACTTCTGTGAAGTATACGAACCTCATCCCATGAAACCATATCCGACTCCTGATGCACGCAAAGATGATCACAAAGATTACGATATTAATACATCAAAAAAATATATCTAATATTGCTAGACCAAGGACTTCTAAATAGTAATAGGTGTACTATTAAATAGTACTTCTAAATAGGTGTTACTATTTAGAAGTCCTTGGTTAGACACAGTAAGCATGAAAAAGGCATTTTTTATAACATAAGATTTATTAAAAATTTATTCCAATTTTCAAAAATATAGTTAAATTAATCTTATTCTGTTAATTTGAGACATAACGGTTGAACTTCACTTTAAAATATTATAGAGGAAGTTTACAAACAACTTTATATTATTTGTTTTAAGATATTATAGGATTATACGAATTACAAATAACCTTTAAAAACCTTTTTTAAAAAAAGACAAATTATATATTTTAAAATGTATGATTTTCTAAAGTATAAATACACATTTAAGAATAAAACATAAATTAAACAAAAACTACAAATTATGAAAATATAACTTAATAAGTGAAATTGACTGAATTATGAAATATCAAAATATTTATTTACTTTAGAAATATACAGATAAAGCTTTTAAAATAGAACTTCCTATATAAGATACATAAATATTTTTTATAATTGAAATATAATTGACTGTTTATAAGAGTATTTGACACTCAAAAGAAATATTTTTGACTTACTTATGTAGATTTAAAAAGATTAATTTATCTGACGTAAAACAATTTCAAAGTTTTTAAAACGTCTCATATTCGAATTTACTTTTTCACAAGATGACATTTTTTTAATATTTAGGGTTGTCAAGGGCGAAAAAATTGTGACAATTAAAGATGAAACATCATATATAGAGGTAAATTCACCATAATTCTATAATTTTTGTTATATTACTTGATTAAAACCAAAAAATTGAGATTTATTCTTACCAGAGCGAATGTTTTTAATTTTCCAACGATCAAGCTCACATAGTGTGTATTAGTGACTTCGGGGCTTAAGTTGTCTAGAAGAGTATGATACCTATAATTCACAAGAAAATATAGTCTTTTTTGTTATGGAAAAAAACACTATTAAAAAAAATGCTAAACACAATCAATTCAAAATAATGGAAATAGTATAGAAGCTTTTTGAAAGCCGATTATAATAAATTATTCCTTTTAACTCATTTTGCATCATTGTAATAAATGAGACAATTCTCATAATTTGCAAATGTTCGTCTTAGATCCACGTACCAGTGGGCGAAGACTAAGGATCTAGCTTCAGCCGAAGGATCCACAATATTCCGATCATACCGGCTTCTTGATCGCATCTCTTTGATGGCTCTATGTGGCGCCATCCGCTCCGGAAGGGCCAGAAATTTTTCCCGACACACCTTTTCACGAGATCTGCGAGTGAAAAAAGGGTATTACAATCGAAAACTTATATTGCATGCGTTGACTATTTTAACCTTTCCTTACGGTCTTCAGGGACAGAAAAGTTACTTGGAAACGTGTAATTTATGATGGACTATACACTGTTAAAATGTTAAAAATAAAGGTTCTTCATTGAAAAAAGTTTCTTGAAAGGTTCTTTTAGAAAAGGGTTCATTAAAGAACCTTTTGGTGCAAAAACCTTTTAAAATGTTCATTGAAAAGGTTATTAGATAGAATTAAAGGGTTTTAGTTTTAGAAAAAGGTTATTATATAGATACCCAAATAAATAACCCACTAAAGAACCTTTTTGACCGGCTCAATAACCATTTTTTAATAGTGTAGACAATATAAGATTAAAATTCGTATTATAATTTTATATAAATGAGTTGTTTAAAATCTAATCTACACATTTCTAAAAAAAGTGTTAATATACAAAAATAATTATTTGATTTAGGAAATATTTAGAATTAAATATGTATTCTTCAAAAATGGGAACTTTAAATGAAATTTTAATTAATTTA
>JAUZNC010057640.1:1743-39710 GCA_034780395.1 Vannuccia rotundouncinata | reverse complement strand
TTTTCTTCTAAATAATTTTTCTTTTACAATATTTAAGGCTGGTAATTAATTCTATTATTAAAAATATATTCCAGGCCATTGTGTTGACTCTACTTTACCAATTTAATAAATAGAATATATTCACAGATTGAAGGGTGTTTGTACTCTATTATCCGTCACGTAGAAGCATTTAAAAGAGTCTATTGTTTCAGAAAAAAGTATATTCATTGTTCTTGTATTTTTCGTTTCTACTATATTGAATGTATTTAAAATGTATTGTATTTGATTGTATTGTATTCAAATATTTGTAATATCGATCTAATAATTAAATAATTGAATATTTTGAATAACTCAAAGCGTACATGGGCATATAGAGGGCCCAGGGAGAATTTTACATAAAGTGTACGTGTATGCTTTTAAAAAAATTCATAGACATTGATATGCCTAGTATATTATTGGCAGCGAGGGTGAGGTAATTAAGTAATGAAGATTTTATAATCCCCCTTTAAATAACATTCTAATATACTGTTTTTTATAAAGAATGACATTGTTTACATTTACAAAAAAATTATTTGTACTCAGAGTGATGTTTTTCT
Source organism: Vannuccia rotundouncinata (assembly GCA_034780395.1). Lineage (NCBI taxonomy): Eukaryota > Metazoa > Platyhelminthes > Proseriata > Coelogynoporidae > Vannuccia > Vannuccia rotundouncinata. The sequence continues at coordinate 39,135 of JAUZNC010057640.1, read as the reverse complement.
TGATTATTTTTGGAAACTAACATGTATTCGACCGTTAGCTTGTATAGGGAGGAAGAGAGGCTTAACCACAAAGCGTAACAAGGGGGGGGGGGGTGTAAAACATTTTCAAAATAAAGCGTAAGTACTTTAGAAATGGCCCCTTATTAAAATATATTGGACATTATTTAATTAAAAATTTTAGTATATTGATTAGGAATATTGTTAATTCTTGTTTGTAAATAGGTTGGTAACATTTTAGTTGTTATTATATATTTTGCCGAGAAATTCAGCAGTTATTTTTATTGTTTATGTAAAATAAGCAATGTTTAAGTTGACCTGGATATAAGTACATTGTATGTCAATAAAATTCTCACCGGAAAACAAACTACAATTAGTCTTACAGCCGTGATTCTAACTGTAAACATCCTTTTAGTGGAATAATTGAAGAAAAAGAAAAGAGAGTAATGAATTTATAGAACGATTTGTTTAGCATATATGCCAGACAAATGAACATACAAAATCATAATTTACTATTAAAACGTTGCATTAAGTCAGTTAACTATGTATATATAATTTGATGAAGGTAACTACTGATTGATTGATATATTATGTGTTGTTGAGGCCTAGTTATTACCAATTTTATATAACGTTATTTGTAGCTACAAATCTTTTATCAGTTTCGTTTGTAAAGCCAGTAACATCAGCGTTCCGAATTTATTATATATACATATAGATGTTATAATATTAGATTTTGTACAGCTGAAAATGAATTGTTTCAAATTGTAAATCTATGAATTCGTTATGCTGGCCCTCTAATTATAACTTCAAATAATTACTTTTAGTTATATCGTGAAGATTTTAAATATTTTATTGCATTCAAATGAAAAATGTTAAAACTATATTTATAGAGTTAAAATTAGCCTTTTGGATTCCACTAATATCAATTTAATATTTATTGTATAGGAATTATGGTTTGAATATCAGTTTGAATATTATTTGAATATAGCATTTAATTTTGTTTTCCATACGAGAATTTAATTATTTTACAACCGAAGAAAATTTTGATACTTTTTTCAGATGTCTGGAAAATATATCTTGATTGCAATTACATTTTTTAATTTGATTGTTTTTTAGATTACAATATACTTATTTAGACAGTTAATCAAAAAACAAAAATAGCCAATTTTAATTAGAATAAATAGCATGTTGAAATTATGATTCAGCATTTTATGGACAGTTAAAATTCGGTGCTCTATATAAAGTCTAATTTACATTTATTCTGATTAAGTTTAAAACGAATAAACTGCAACATTAAAGGTCTACTGTGTTGAAATTGAGTTTGAAATGATGGCGCTTTTGAAGCAGTAACTAGAAGTTGAGATCTAGCAATTTATCATGTCACAAGTCCCCCGGCAAATTCTACTCTAAGATTTTAAAACACACCAGAGAAAAGCAGGCAGCAAAGCTCGTAAGCGCTGTAGCTATAATCAGCCACAAGTTAACTCAGTGTAAGCCAAGAAAACTCTTAAAGACTCCAATGTGCCTATACCCCACAGTCTGTTAGACTATTCCAACATCGTCTCAGCGAGATCACAGTTGCTGCTGCTGTACTTCGAGCCTGGCAGAGACGACACGATGAAGAAATGATTCATTTCCTTGGGGCGAAGGAGGTCGTTCGTCAGCAAGGACGGAGGGGGAGTGTCGCCTGTCGATTTGAAGAAATAGATCGTCTTTTCTGGAGACTGTAGTCGATCTCAAGAGGGCTATTTTGATCACTCTCCGTAAATTGAACAAGACACACACAATTTGAGTTAAATTTAAAACAATGCATATGAGACAGACACATAACAATATCTCCTCTAAAAGTAAGGAATTGTATTATTCTTAAATAATTTTAGTTTGCTACCTTGCTATTCTATGAGAAGGAAATTTAGCTAATCAGCTTATCTATAAAAAAGAAACAATCTTAAATTACATTAATTATCTTTTAAAAAATTTTCTTTAATATTTCTGTTCTTTGGTATATTCAGTCTCAGAATACATTGATGGAATATGTTTGTTTAGAAACATCGAACGAAGGATATTAACTATATTTAAGTGTACAGGCATGTATTTTAATCAATATGTCATTTATTTTTTTAATATTTTTCTCTCGAACGTGATATATTAGGCTAATATTATAGCAATTTGTCTCATTAAGAAAATTATATTTTGAGTAGTCAGTTTTTTTCGTACATACTAACTTTGAAAGAGATTCCCTTTTTCTTTCCATTAAGTATACGAAACAGATATAACCTAGTTTTAATAAATATAGTTCACCTGTCTTACAGAAGATGAACCAAATAAAACAAATAAATAAGAATTTCTTTCCGTATAGGTATATACAAATACAAAATTAATTTTCCAAGTGTTCGACAGGATGAAAAAACATTGCAAATAGTTATTATATCAAACTTGACCCTGAGCAATATTTTTTTGATTACATTTTTATCAAGACGAATGGCCAGATTATTTTCTGTACTTTTCGATTTGTTTTATCAAATCTCTAATGTTATTAATGTTATACTATTTCATCACAAAACTGGAGTAAGCAATATATGTGAAGAAAATTATCCGTATTTTATCCTCTTTTGAAGTTTATCAATATTTCCGCCGAAACAAAAATGTGTTTTACCAAAAAAATGTTAATTTACATTTACACTGAATTTGGAAATATTATATTTAATATCGGTAGAAACTAATTTTTTAACAGTTGAACTGAATATTTCTTGTGAACCTATATATGAATCTTTATGATAAAAATTTAGTTGGTATTGATCAAAAATATATTTATATTTTACTTTACAATAAAATGAAAAAATTGAATATATTCATAAAAATAAGAAATTTTCTATTCATTTTAAACAATTCAAAAATTTAATTATTTGTTTGTCGAAGATGTTTAAGAAATAACAGAGATCTTTTCGATATATTAGCAATTCTAATTTGTTAACCGACATTTTTCTTCAGTAACACATTTTGACAATAATTACATATCTTTGATACTAGGTGGATATCGGATATGAAAAGTTCATTAAATTATTATTTTTTAACTAAATAGGATTTAATTTTTCATTGATAGAAAATAAAGAAAATAGATAAAAGATAATGTTTAAATATAGCTCACAATGTTGGAACTACCACATACAATACATTATTTAACAATTTCACAATATTTATAACAATATTGTAACGCAATGAACGAACACCAAAAAGTTTTTAAATTGTTAATTTCTCGGAATATGTAATTCCACAGTAGCTCAGATTATGAATCACTTATTTTTTGAAATATTTTAGAATTAATCTATACGATCTGTCGAAGAATTTTTCCTCTCTTGAAGACGAAAAGTTTGTTATAAACTAAATGAAATTCTTCTGAAATAATATTTTATAAAGGACGGCTATGTACATAATTCGGACTCCATAAATATTTGAAAAACTGAAAATAACTCCAATCTCACTCCACCTCACAAAAAAATCAACTGATAAATGCAGACATTTAATAATATTTTTCACACGGTGTTCTCCCACACTCCTGGCACAACTGGTGTGTCATGTTGATTAGGTAACAATTGACCGTCAGTCAAGTGAATAATTGAATCTATTCAAGATAATTGATTGATGCAGCTGCGCTTTGGATCTTTGGAGCGGTTAAATTTAAATATCACTTGCTTCCTCTTTAAAAAATACTAATTGATGTGTCTAAATTAAATAATTTGCACTTTTCTTCTTATTCCAAGTATCAATGTCATTTCATCGATATGAATAGCCTAAATAATATTTCGTTGACTATAAATTATTTATAAATATATTCGATCGATCGATTTCTCTTTTACAAAGAGGAAGACTGAACAATTACAATCAATCAGTGAATTTTTTCTTAAAGAAAATGATAAATGTCCTATTATTTACGTTTATTTATACTATACTGAAGCTCTTAGGTATAAAAGTTCAATGCCATTTTGACTCTGAGAAGGCAGTTTGAAACTATTTTAAATTTTTTCAACAAATAACTTTGAACATTTTAGTAAACTTAACTCCGCACCGTAGAGAAAAGGTTAAACTGTTATTATTGAGGCATTAATTTATTTCGTATAAGTTGATGAAATTTGACGACAAATATTATTAAAAGGTTACTAAACAAAACAATTTGGTTAACTTAAAACTTTTATTACATTTTTAAAAAGTAGGCCTCTTAAAAAATGTGATGTTTTATTATAATATACTATTTTAATATTGGACATAGTACGTAAATTTTAAAATACCAACCCTAATAACCCACACATTTATATAGTAAAACTTTAAGTTAATAACCTTAATATTATTATTTCTAAATTTAAATATTAAAATCAAATAGAGGATATGATAATTATTTTAATTTTAAAATATAATATTTCGTTTTTTACATCTAGCTTTAATGAGCACATTTTTAATATTCCTTTAAATTGGATATATGTTAGAGGTGTACCTATTCATATATTAAAGTTAATCAATTATAAAAATATTTTTTAAAATTGAATCAATTAAATGTCAAGTGACGCGTTTTGCTTGCGTCATGAAGGCTTTTGAGAGAATTAGTTAAAAATGAGAGAATACTCTAAAACGTGTTTATTTAATTAAATTCAATTAAATTGCCAACTTTTACGGATAATTAGAGAAAGTCAACCCTTGCAAGAGAAGTAACGCTGTTAAATGACTTCTTAGACAAATTTCAAATCAAATTCATTCCAGTAGTTCATAGTCCAAGAAGAAATTTCGAAGGAAGTTTTTCTTTAAGAAATAAAGCATTCTAAAACATTTACATATTATAGAATTTTAGTAATATTGATTTACTTATTTTACAAGTAAATTTATAAATTTAAATTTAATCAAGAGAATTGCTTAAATTTTATTTTTATTTAAATTTTTTCTTTTTTTTAAAATTAATTAAATATATTAAAATAGTTAAGTTAGTCAAAAGAATGAAACGAACTTCAATTAGTAAAATGTAGATTTCTTTTTATTCAAATAAGAATTTTTATTTTTTTAAAATTTTGTTAACCTTTTAGAAAGGCCATACAAAATGTGTGAATAACCTGTGTATTAAAGTGAAATAAACTAAAAGCAATTTAATAAATGGAAAATGTTGAATTCTATTGTTTTATTTATGCCTTGTTATATCCTATGTTTTCATTAAATAAAAACAACATTGGCAAAATATTAATTAATACAAATCTAATAAATAATTAAATTTTTTGAATAAAAAAAATGCGACAATTAATGCTTTTAATTTAATTGTTGTTAAATTAAATAAATTGAAAGTTTTTTTTCAAACGTGTACTTTCGTTCTTGATGTAATATAAAACAAATATATTATAGTCTTGTCTTGTCATTCTTCCATCCTTTAAAAGGTGCTCAAGAATTCTCCCTGGTCTACTCGACGTTTGTGTTGATTCTTCTGGGGGCGTCCTTTCTGGGCTTCGTCCTGCTGGTTTTCGCTCTAGACAGAACTCGATCTGGAAGTCGAGCAGAAACTGGACACAATCCTTTGAAAGTTTGTGAAAATCTCCTCCTTTTCAACCCCTTTTTGATCATTAAATGCAGAAATATTTAACCTTAACTTTTGAACCTCCCGATCTTAGTAAGCACAGATTTTAAATGACAACTATTTAAAGAATAATTTATAAGTTTATCAAATCTTCTTAAACTTTTGAGATCGATGGCGACGAATTCTGTTTAGATATAGAAAATTCTGATTATAGGTGCAAGACAAACTGTTTTTGAAGCAAGGTTCATTGCTGCAGTCTATATCAAAATCTGAGACACGCTTTAGTAGATATGCGGAAGTAGATGTATTTAAGATAAAAATTTATTTCGGTTCAACGCCAGAACTGAATTGACAAACTTCTTTTCTGAATATAACTGAGCTCCTGTTACACCAAAAAATGTGAATTGTAATAAATTATGTCCCAATTTTGTGTCAATATAATTGTATCACTTTGTGGTGTGCATATAGTATACAATTCAGTCTTCTCTGAAATGGGTTTAACTTATTTACCAGAATAGGGGCGTGCAATATTAAGTTGGCCCACAGATCTGTAAACATTTTAAAACAGTTGGCGACCATTTGATTTATATAGACAAATGAAGACATCAAATCTTCGGCCCTTAATTAAATAATGTTAAGTCTCTCCTTAATAAATTGTTTTGTCTGTGTGGATTATACGTTTTAATGTTGATATCTTGTCTTAATTCTACTGCGTAAAGTTATGAATAAGTGATGGTTTTTAAATTCTAGGTTCGTATCATCTACGTACCTATCAGTTCAGTTTTTCAATTGTAACACTATTTGTACTATTAGTAATTAAAAATATGATGTATCATAAAAATGGAACAAATGGGATTATTTGTTATAAATAATTAGTGGGTTCAAATATTGGACAACATTTTGAACTATATTGGTTTACAATGTACCTACCAACTGTAACATTGCTTTAATTTAACTATATATATAGTTCTTTCCCAAGAAGTATGAACTTATAAGATTATTCCGTATTTTAATAATTTCCATGTTTTCTTTCATATAATTTAAATTTTCAAATAGGATTGTTTTGCTATTTCAAATGATGAATAATGTCGGCTCTTAACAAATTCTTTGTTGTCTGTATTCGTGAGCTCCCCTGGTTCCAAAACTCTACTTCATGTTATTGATGTCGAAGAGGTCTGCACAATCGAAATTCGTTTGATAGCTAAAATTATTTGATCGTAATTCATTGAAATTTTAAATAAAATAAATAAGCAGTGAAGTTAGGCGGTAATAAATATATTGATTTTTCATGACTTTGGTTGGTTTTTAATGTCACTATAAAATGTTACTTGTTATCTGAAGTTTGTATTATAGTAGATAGTAACTTTATTAGATTTCGGAACAGATCGAAGGTTTTGTGAATTTTCATTTTGAAATTTAAAGATATCTATTCATCAACTGCTAAAATAAATGTTTCCTAAGAATAACTACATTTAATATGTGTTACTTGCCGTATGTCTTCTATAGAGTCGGCTAACTATGTATAGATTTGATATTAACTAATGGGAATATGAATAAATATTATAAAGGGATGTTTTTAGGTATAAAAAATCTCTTTTATCTGCTTAAGAATATTTTTTCAACAAAAGAATTCTATCCATACGCTTTTACATAATACGAATAGAAAATTTTAAAAACTATAAAAAGACATATATATGTATAGGAAGCTTCATGTTATAAGCAAAACTGGATTATTTTAAAGAATAAATGTGTCCTGATAAGTCTATATTGTGTGTAAATATGGATATGTTTTATGTTGTGCAAAATAAAATTTTAATTTACGACTTATCATTGTAAAATAAAATGTAAATAAAAGAATCTACATATTTTTAAAATAATGTAAATCAAACAAAAATTGTTCTTTCGTTAGCAAAATTATAAAAATAACACAGCATACCCGAGACATTTTGAAAAACAAATTTTAAAACATGTAATTGCATGCATCCTTAAAATTGAATTAGTGTTTGTACATTATTATAAATAATTTATACAAAAATAATAATATGAAATTGAATTCTTTATTCTTTATTCTTAGATATCATTGAATCTTTTTCAAAACAGAATAATTTTAATGAAAAAATAGAAAACCCCTTTCAAAATGCGAAAGATGTCTTACCTACAGCCAAACTATAAAAAATAATCGAATTGATAAAATTATATAATTTCAATCTTAAAAAAACTGTCGGGCTGTATTTTTTCATTTTATTTCTCTTTGATATCACTTTTTCATTCAACGTAGTCATTTAAAATTTTAAATAAATTTTTGAACTTGAAAAAATCATCTTCGTAAAATATTTTTATATATATATCGAAGGGTATAAGTGTTGAGGAAACTTTATTTATTTTTTCCAGGTCGTACGTGACAATTTTACTGGGATAGTCTGGCCAAGAAGTCTCTGTTTTTTGCTTCCACTTGTGATGTACAGCGGCTTTGGAGAAGGTTTTATTCTAGTCGATTATAACCGAGTAAGTTATTGCAAATACTTCAGTGCGCTAAATTAAGTGGTTTTTTTCAATTAGAACTAAATAGTTAATATTGAATTATCCATTTTTCTGCATAATATAAATCATTGTGGATGACAAAACGACCTCTGTTTTCTAATTTGTTACACGATCTCTGTATACAAATACATATTTTGTAATAAAGAAAACGAAATTTATGCATGCATTCGGAAACTATTCATGTATGTATGTGTATTCACGTCCCTTCGGCAGGCATTCATCAGCTGTTCTCTTGGCCCCAAGTATGTCGGCCTCGTCATGATGACTCTCACCCTGAGTCAAGTCGTTGTCTACTTCCTTCTGCGAACGGTGACCAGAGGGCCCATCCTGATTAATATACTCACGGGCTGCCTGGTCGTCTTCTGCCCGGCATTGACACTTCTTCTTCACTTATGGCAACCACTGGGGAACACGGCTGCGCTGGTGGTGATGTTCCCGCTTCTCTGGGGGGCCTTCTGGTCGGGACTGGAATTTCTCATTAACGGTAAGAAGAATAAAATTGAAGTATTCGATTCTCAAACGGGAAATATCTTACCAGATAATGTCAATAAATAATAATTAAATGATTATTATAAAAACTTGGGTATTCTTAATTATATTAAAGTTGGCAAACAGTTAATGTTAAAATTGTCTTGTCTTGAAATCAGAGATCAGATTGTGTTATTCCTTAATTCGTTCTTTTATTATTCTTTAAATGAAATTATTTATTCTTTAGAAAAGGGATTAATTGGAAGAATACATTTCTACTCTATTTCAAAATGGAGACACTAAAACCGGTTAAACTATTTCAAATCCTCAATCCTCTTTCAATTCAGATATATACACTCAAATGTAATGTACATCTTTATTTGTAAGCTGATAAAAATAAATACTAATTAGGATAAAAACATGAAGCCAGATGTTTTTGGAGGAAGTCATTAAGGATTTTAATTGTCTCATTTTAGATACATGTCTTATAAAGAGAAGAGACTTCAAGTGTTGTGAATCTTATCCGAATAAATGTAGTTAGTTTATTTTTTAAAGGCCTTCGACATATCATATTTTTATGTCAATGTTTATAATTCAACTGGGTAAATTTTCAACATTTAATCTTTTTCCAGTATATTCTGAAGATAAAATTCCTGCTTAAAATAATAATAATTGATATTGGGATAGTTACACGTATAACCTTTTAAGAAAATAAACTTTCTGATAATACTTTTAATTCAATTAAATATGTCAATATTATTTTTAAAAGAAAGATCACGTTTTCAAATATTAATTTGAGAATCGTCTTATTACTGAGTTTAGATGTTTTTTTAAATAGAAGAAAATTCTAAATATTAAAAAGAACAATATCATAATATATAATAAACTCAAAAGCAAAAATATTCAGTTAAAATACTATAATTGTAAAATTAATTTTTGTTTTAGCGGTAGGTATTAATATTTTGTGCTTTGGTTGGCTTTACTGTTATTGTATTTTACCTGAATTTTTGTGAATTTTCTGCCACTTTAGATAAAATCAAAAACATCAGTTGGGGAATACAATTTATAGAGATTAAGAAGGAGGTTCTTGAGAAGATACCCACATCAGACAAACCTAAAGTTAACAAAATTTACATTTTTAACCTTTAGGATATGCATATAAATTTCGGTCAACAAATATTTTCAAACTTTGTTGGCAAAATGAACATTAATTTTAATTAAATTGTATTTTTAAAAAACAAACATTTTCCATCATCTAGAAAGCATCGTAAAAGCAAAAATAAAATAGACATTTTATCTCCTATTTTTCTAAATTATGTTAGTCGTGGTAGATTATTTTGACGTATTATATTTCATTTCATTTCACTTAAACTGTTTTGATACAATTTCAAATATCATTCTTCTCTGTAGAATGAACGAATAAATAAAACATATCAATATAACAAAGTTTTAAGAGTTTTCAATGCTAGCCTATGTTACAATTTTGGATAGCTTATTTGGATAGCCACTTAAGTTTTCATCCAAAAACATTCTAATTATAATGCGGAAAATTCCAAACTTAAAATAAAAAGATCGATTGAACCAGATTGTTTCACTGAACTAAATAAAGGTTCAGCAATACCTAGTATATATCAGATCTCAATAGAAATGTTCTGTTTCTAGGAAAAAGTATATAAATATACAACACTAAATTTATTATCAATCTAGGGATGTCTTCAAATTCGTTTTATTTTTTCATTAAAAAATTATATAATTATCCACCATTATCAAAAATAGTCAATATTACTCTATAAATATATCCACTACTATATATATAATATATAAAAGCAATGTGTTTTAAGTACTACTGTTTGGATACCATTTAAAAATTGTAATTCAATAAATAGAAATCAAATATGACTTTTACAACGTAAATTTATCAGTAAAACTTAAAACAAATGAAAAATCAATATTATTGATTTACGAAGATATTGTAAAAGTGAATTAGATATTTTAAAATAAATTTGATTATTTTAATGGTGATAACACACTTTTAATCTTTTTGGATAAGACTGTTTTTCACTGTTATCTTTCGCCTTTTAATGATGTATTGAAAGTTATTTATTGTTGTATTTTGTTTATATTACGTTTCAATCTCTGCTTTAAATTTTTCATTATTTTTTGTTTATGACAAAGGAAAAGATTTAATTATTCATAATTGTGTCCTTTGTGTTTTAAAAATAGAATTAACGAGAGATTAATTTCATAAAATTAACTAGTACAAAGTTAAAAATAGCTGTTAAAATATTGTTAATTTATTTAAATGTGCGCGTATGAAACTTTCTATGTTTTAAGATCTTCTAAGTTTATAACTTCGATTCGTCCACAAAACTATTGAATTGATTTTACCATATATATCCACTTAACGGTGAATACATAAATAAATAATTTCAAATCTGTATAATTAATTAATTAATCATTTCGAACAATTTATTTGCTACAATTAAGCATATTTTCGTAAACTAAAAATATTTAAACTAGCGAAAATATAATTTAATCTTCATTTAAATTTAACTCTAAAAAAATAATTATTTGAATATTTCTTGTGGAAATTGAAGGTTTCATTTTACAAATTTTCAGTCATGGTTATGAGAATAATTTTATAAAACTTTAATAAAAAAAATTTAGTCCTCTATCAAGAATGATAACATTTTAATAGCTATATGATGTAAGTATAATAAAAAACATATACTTTTCTGTCGTCATAGTGATATGAAATACACAATATACACGGTAGAAATCTATAAAAAAAATAGTCACACAGTTATATACCCTTTGTTTGGTCTGGATTACATATTTTAACAAATTATCGGAGTGTGTTTATTTAATGCATTGGTACTAAGAGATAAAATCGCTAACGGTGGGTAACAAGTGGGTAATATCGCATCTTTTATCTAACTGAACTGGCTATACATATGAAATTGAAATACGTATTTTTTCATTTTTTTAGAGTAAAATCAATATTTGTGATGATTAATTTTTGAATTGCGCCTGCGAAAGGTTTACGATTGCGAATTGCGATTGCGATTGCGATGCTTCAGCTTTATTAAACAGTTGATTGCAATCGAGTACGCAAAAATCGGAAATGTTGAATTTCATTTTGCAATGAGCTGGTTTCATTAAACACTTTGCGATCTGCGTCAACGTCTTGCGTTTGCAATAGAGCTTCGTAAAACTATCTCCAGCTGTAAAGATCGCTACGATTCGAATTAACTAACGCTTGAAGGTGATATAGATATTGAAAGCTTTTGTTGTAGATAGGATAAACAGTTTCCGTGATCTGAATTAACGCTGTTCTTATATAGAGACACTGCGTTAATATTATTTGCGCATTCATATGGCGGACCAAGTGGTGCAAACTTGTTTACGATTTAAAATGAATGAATCGTCATCGAATTCAATGACACTTCATTAATTTTAATGCGTAAAACCACTTGGTCCAACATAATACCATAATACGCATTTCTACATAATTGTATAAAAAATATATTCACCGTGTCTGTAATGTTTTGAGTTATCGAGGGCCGACGTGACTTTTTAAGTGAAGCGTTATTTGAAATCATAAAATCATGATTATAATGATTTGAATAGCTAACACAATAATCAATTATTTATAAGAAATAGATGGATAACACAATGTAAAACGTTTGCATTTTATCGAAATTAAAATAAACCGATGACTAAATCTCTTCATATTTTAAGAACAAAGGATCATTTGAAATTATTGAATCCAAATTACACATATTTGATAGCTATAAAATCCCGAATCCTTTATATGCAAGTAAGATTTCTTTTCATTTCCAAGGTTTCAATTTTTCTCTTTCTATAATTACAGGACTTTAATCTCAAAGCGATCCTTTTAGTTTGTAATTTCTCGTTATCTCATATTCTCATTCTCGTGCAGTCTTTTCTTGACAAATCTTGCTATTTAAAAATACATATATAATTGTACATCCCGGATATTTAATTATTCCAAGCTTTAATTTTGTTTAATTCCAGCTTTAAAATAATTCTACTTTATACAATGGATTATATAATAATCTCTATACAATAGCTTATAGACAGAAATGGTTTCAATAAAAGATTACCAAATGACCTAATGACCAAATGACGATGCAAATATAGTTGAGTCCCTCTTTCAAGTAGATAATTGATTAATAAAATAAAACAGTGAACAGAATGAAACAAAAAATAAAGTTACAGTTTTGCCATTCTCTAATGAGGTATTTTCAAAAAAATAAATATCCTTGAATCTATGACAATAAAATCGATTTCTTCAAATAGCTGGTTTATTAGATCAAAAAATGCAAACAATTATAATTCTAAAAAATTGATTTAAATTTATATATTGTTACTAATATTAGTTTATTTCACCTTCCATATGTAGATATATTACACCTACATTTTTCTAATATTTGCAACAGTTAGAAAAATAATTCTTTTAATCTATATTTGAAAAATAATATGGGCCAAATTCTCTAACAAAATCGACCCAGCTTAGTTTTCAAGTTCACAAGTAATTAACTTGTAGAGTTCAAAGATATCAAATGTGACAAATTTTCTCATCAATATCAGCTTATCTTTGACTTGCAGAGGTACAGCAAATGAGAAAGTACCTTCTCTTTGTAGAATGCTCTTTTCTCTCTCTAAAACTCTACATTTTCTTTTACACAAAATATTTCCGTTCGCTTGAAACACGGACAATAATTAAACGACGTCCAGTGTGTGACGAAATGTGAGCATTTAAGTTTGGGAATATCGAATATAATTCTACAAATGATTAAATATTCTGTGATACCTATAACATGTTATTCTGAAATCAAAAATATTCTCCATAATATGAAAGATAAATAAACTTTTTAGTGTTGATTAATTTAAATGATACATTAATTAATTTAACCTTAATTAAGATATTGTTAATATTTGGGTATTTTTTTAAATTATTTATTAATTTTATAGTGATTGTTTGTCAAGTAATAAAGTCTTAAAATAAAGATTCCTAAACAAACAAATTCCTATTATATACTTAAAATATTTAATTTGTTTTTAGTTTACAATTTAAACATATGATTAAACTAAATTTATTCTTTTTAGTTTTACGACTATAAAAATTATGTATATATATATATGATTCAGATGTCACAGAATAAATAAAAAAGAATTTTTTTAAAATCAATAACAAAAAGTTTCCTTTTCATATCATTTTGTACCTGCGTTTGCTATTATTATTATTTAGACATATATATTTATAGGTAATTTATTTTCGACCTACTTTCAGTGACACTTATTTCGCGTTATGAAGATATTTTCAATTTGAGATTCCCAGCGTTTCGTGCTCTACGTCTGATTGGAGTTGCATTCTCAATTGGAATCTCATTGGGGTATTCATCTGGATCTAAATTAATACATCTCGTCGTAATTCACGGTTTTGTCTTTATTTTATTTTTACTACATCAGTTATGTGTCTTTGGAAAACTTAATTATAAGCCAAAACTTGACAGACACCTATGTTGCGCAGGTAGAGATTTTGAAAGAGAAGGTGCTATTGATGCTCTCTAAAATTATTATATTTGTATATTACTACTGCATAAATAGAAGTAGTATAACGACACTATATCATATAATATTAATATAAATCATAATGTTAATCTTTTTAAAAGCGTTTTGAAAAGTACATTCAGGATTTTTACTACAATTTATCGAAAAATTATTGTTTGATAATCAAGTCAATAAAAAATTTAAGACAACATTGTAATAAAAGTAAAAAATAGAAAGCAGAACATTTGATTTAAAATATGCATATAATTTGAAACATATATGCTTTTAAAAAGATAATTTATCTGAAACAAAATGGTATTAACAAGTATTTTTGGACTGAGTGATACCTTATAACTGTTTCATTTATCGACTACATATATGAAAAAGAAACGAAATATTTTAAGTGTTTCCATTTTATTATTACTAAATATTTAAATGTTTGTTATTTTATTCTAAAAAATAAGCCATTATCCGACTTAACATTTAAAAATTTTATTTCACTACATAATTGCTATGTCTTTACACAGAAATCTACCAACAAATAATGTTGTTTTACACCAATATATTATATAATATGTACATATTTCAGCTTATGATAACTTTTAAAACCTAAAAAAATGGTTAAGCGCGGAAAAGGTTAGTTATAAAGGTGAGCTTATATTATAAACGTAATTATATCTATTTATAAAGTAAAATTGATTTACACGTTATTATTTAACTAATTTTTATAACTTTTGTGTGCTGTTATTGTGGAAGAAAAAAATTATTAATTTTATTTGTATATTTATTATCTTAATTGTATATGCATGAACATGTTATTTATTTTACTTATTATATTATACAATATATTTATTTTTTTATATAATAGATATCTTCTTTTAAAAATTTCCGTACATAATTTTCAATGAATCATGTTACAGCAAATTTCTTTGATTTGTATATAGAATTAAAGTTACAAATTATCAACCATTAAAAACAATGAATTATATAATTTAAAGCGATATTTGAGACGTCTATAAATTGGCACACTAAATTTGATAAACAAAGCGAAATATTCCAAATTCTAGTTCAATTGAATCAATATAATTTATAACCGCTTTACAAGTCTCCATTCACCGTTCCACGGTACAATTTAATATCGTAGACAAAACACATTTTGTATAAAAAAATACTTTATAACAATTAATAAACAATTACATAAAGACCAAATATAGCCCCGAAAACAGTGTTGTTTTATTTTCCCATAAATTATAAAATGCAACTGATAGATAAGATCATCTGAAGACTAATTTTCTAATTAAAACAAAGAATAAAAGACGTTTTTAAATCACACATGTATTCGTATATTTTTATGAAAAAAATAAAGTTCACATATCCAGACAATAAATATGACTTTACATAAGACAAACCACTCTTAATTATTAATATCACTACAGTTATGTTAACGTAAATAAGAAGTTTTTGGTCATTCGAGCAGTTTATCTTCTTCAGTAGAACTGATCGGTGACATCAGGCATCGTTTGGTCTGCGAACAGATTGACAAACAACACCGTCCTGGGCCGGATCAGTCCCAAACCTTCACAAGATAAAAAGCTACTTCACGATTAGGGACAAAGAGATGGGTAGTGTTCTGAGGGGTCAGTGTGAGGGGTGGGGGAACAGTCCCTGCTAGAGGCGCGCCAACAAGTCGTCACCACGGTTACGTGGGAGGTGCTGCCGCGCGCTAATGTCTAGCAGGGAGTTACCCTCAGCAACCTGTGGCTGCCGCAGAGGCGCCAGATCTTTTGGTGATGTGCAAAGTTGTGAGGATCTGCCAACAGAGAGAAAGAAATGATTAAATCAAAGGACATCATTTGGCCCGGTAGTTAAATAGTCCTACCTCAGCACAGGTTGGGTGGATACCAACGGTGGCATCAAAGTCCTTCTTGGTGGCCCCCAACCTCATCCCAAGGGCGAAGCCTTGAGTCATCTCCCCAGCATTGGGACCTAGAATGTGCAGCCCCAACACGCGTTCCTGTTTTCCGAGAGAGAAAGCAACTGGGCTTGAAAACGTGATTATTTAGTACTGTTTTGATTGTACATTTAATAGTCTGGTTTGCAAACAAATCTATTAGGATAAAACTGTCTTTATTCATTTATTCAGTGATAGTTCTAGTCAATTAATGAGCGATTACAAATATGCGCGTTACAAATTATCTACAATTAAACAGGTTAATAAACTGTCAAGAAGACAATTGAACTAATTCTAACAATCCATTCCAGCAACTTCGGTTTTCGTGTGAATTTTTATGGATGCAATTAAACAGTTTTAAGAAATGACAACACAACTTTAAAATAGTAAATAGGATGTGGACGTACGCTAGGTCTGAGACAAACCAATTTGGCATAGCAAGCACCGACTTCCAGGTGGGGCACTGTCCATTCTAGCGGGGTGAAGCTTGAGTGGTACACCTGACCGGAACACAAATATCTTCCATTGTAAGTGAAATATTAGCACAAATTAATAATAAGTACCTTTCGTGATAATATACCCAGATCAGTATTAAAAGATATTTTGTATATTTACAAAGTATAAAATAAATGAAGCAGAACTATTTGTAGCCACCCACTTCGATATTGTCTGCTCCGTGCTTGCTGATAGCATCTTCCTCGGCCATCCCGATAGCTCCGTACTCGATTGGGGTGAAGACCGTTGTGGCGATGTTGTTGTAGTCCATCTTGAGAGGAGAGACCGGCACAATAGTTATGCGACATTAAAGTTAGCAGGTAACTCACATTACCGGGGGAGAATGCACAAAATGTCAACTATCGATTTTGTTACACATTCATCCAGATGCCGATTTTAAATCAGAATTTATTCCCTCTTTAGTTTCATAAAATCAAAACAACTGAACGAATAATTTGATAATAAACATTTTATGTTGTATCATTTAGAATCTACACAGGGTTCCCACCACCACACCCACCAAGTCCTGCCGCCCTCCATAGAGCCTTCTGGCCAACAGTCGACCGGCCTGAATAGCCACAGGAGTGAGTTGTGGCCTCCCTGACACGATGTCACCAATCGCGAAGATGTTGTCCACGCTGGACATCTCCTTATCGTCACATACCACCCGGCCGGACCTTCAGCAAACAAGATTCGAAGCAGCGGTTACTCAGAGGAACACAAATACACAACTCTTCTCATCAGGTCTTACTTGTCCAGCCGAACGCCAGCTTTGTCGAGGCCAAGTTTGGAGGTACACGGGTCCCGGCCAATTGCAAACACCACCTAACCAAGAGGACAAAACCCTGCTACAGAGATACACAACAGCTGGGGTAAGGAGAAACAGGCGAGCTACCGTGTTGAATGTGTCTGTGTAAGGAGTCTTGTCGTTGTAGACGGCGTGTACCTCGAGGAGGCCGGGAGAACCGTCCTCCAGTTGGACGATCTTCGTTGGGACGCACTGTCTGATGAAGTTGACGTCGTGGTTCTCCATGAAGTCGCCAATCATGTTGGCCATCTGCTGGTCGAACCCGCGCAGAAAGATGGAGCGCACCATGACTGTGACATCGAGGCCGATGCCAGCCAGGAAGCCGGCACACTCGAGAGCCACGTAGCTCGCCCCTACTACCAGGGTCTTGCCGGGGCAGTGAGGCAGGGAGAAGAGGTCGTCGCTGGTCAATTTAGGGAATAATGATACGAGGAGTGAGGCAGAGAGAAGAGCTGGTCAATTAGTGGAATAATAATGATACTGTACGCGAGGTTAAAATCAAATGCTTCAAATATGTGTTGAGTAAAATAAGACAAAGAAACCTATTTTAAAACTTGTCTACAAAATAAATAAATCAAATAAATAAAAGAGTTAAAAATCAACATTTCAAAATTATTAACAACAAAATCAATACACTGCTTGCTTCTTATCGACCTCATTATTCAGATAAGAAGTATATTCCTGGGCATTAGTTATCCCTTAGATAATATTTAGCTACGGTGTCTTTATTTATTTTAACTGCGGTCATGTAGAGCAGGCAGTGTCGACATTAACGAATTTGGTTTAGTAGTAATGCACAAAATATCAATTACAAAATATCGTGTGAAAGTCAAAAAAAAATAGGAAATTAAAAAAACAAACATTATTTTAGTTTATATAAAAATATACATTTTATATACAAAAACACTTTTGAACTTCATTCAAATCCGGTAATATATGATAACTGGCTATATCGGATAAGAGTTCAGAATAAGTTTAAATCAAACCGGGTACATCGGATTCGCATTTAACCAATTGTCGGCTTTATCAGATAATGTTCCTATTAACATACATTACATATTCAATATAAAATACTGAAACCGGCTATATCGAATATTCGCATATAACGAATTTTTCTGTCTTTTTATTGATCCGATATAGCCGGATTTGACTAATTATTCAATATATTGAACTATTAGATTGGAGATCAATTTTATCTTATCGAAAGTTATACCGTTTATCGATTCGTATTTTAATCCTAAAACAAATAAGCTATATAATATTGACCACATAACTACACACTATAAGTGTTTGTGTAAACTATATTATGTTACCTGGTGATGCCAAACTCCTTGTCTCCGGGGATACCTGGATAGCGAGGCCTCTCCCCCGTGGCCAGAATTATCTGGTTGCAGGTTAATTTCTCCTCTTTACCAGATTTGTCTCGAAGCTGATCAGAAAGGATAAATCGGTTGACGCAAATGAATAAGCAGAGCAGTAAACAAGAATAAAATATATTTAAAATATAAACAGTCAAATACAATATAAAATGTATCAAAAACATGTTAACTAATTTGATAGGCCCTTCATTCTCAATATCTACTAAAATGAAGGGAAAAATTCTAATTTAATCTACACATTTTTGCGAATTTGCATTGTCTGGTTAGATTTATATTATTTAGTGTCATACTATTTATTCAACTGAAATATAACTTGTCAACAACTAAGAGTATATTTTAGTTGCGGCTTCAGAAAATTGAGAACTCGTTGCATATGAAAACGGCCAATTCGAAGAGCTGACTTTCCTTATCAGCAACCAAGCAAACAAAATATATCCCAAGCGCCCAGGTTGCTACTGGCAACAAACCTGACGAACAACTTATCTGAGTCGATCTCAAAATAATTATAAATTTGCTAAGAAAAGACAATACACACGTAATGTCCTGGATAAACAGAGCATAATTAATTTAGACATATTTAAATATAATTATCCACCATTTGCACATAACATAATCAAGGTTGGCTGTAATATTTATTCCAGATTTTACGAAAAAGAAACTACACTTGATTAGATCGCAATCAACTATCAGAAATGTTTGTAGTGTGGGTTGGTGGTAACCATGGTATCGAAAATGATAGGCATTATTACAATATCTACAAAATATGAATATCTATATTGTGAAACAGCTTAAACATCATATATAAGTAAGATATCGCCATTAGTGAGTGACAGAAGAATCATTTTAACTTTGATAATTGTCAAAAGGGGGGTGCGCAGGGGATAATTTGCCTAAATACATATTTTATAACTAGTCATAATCTGCAGGATATACAAGCATCCTTTTTCGAATTACATAAATAAAGTGACTATTCGAGAATAGTAATGGCATAAAATATTCGTAATCAAAATAATGTGAAAGGATATCCTGTTCCTTTATTCGTTTTGTCGGGAAGCTACACACTACAGATTGTGTAGGATTGTACTACATATTATCTAAAAATATAACAATAAATGTAGGTATACGCGGAATAAGTGAATACTTAAATTAGATAGTTACCTTTTAGGTAATAATGGAATCAATACACATGTTAAAAGCCAAATAATGTTCCAAACAAATCGTCATATATAACAAAATAATTAACAAACTTGATCTGAATAATAAAAAATGAGAAAAAAGTCTAATAGTAACTTTGATAAATACTCATTAAAAATAAATTTTAAAAAGAGAACACCGTTCATTTTCCATTAATTTAAGAATTTGTCGTGTGTTCAGAAACAATTATTCTTGAAAACAAAAAATAGTTTAATAAAAGGAAGGATAATCTAATCTTTGGGGACAAGACAAACTACAAATATTATAATTATAAAAGAAAATTGTTGGAGTCAACAAAAGAAGAAAAAACTTGATAAATATCTGACAACTATTGGGAGAATTGAAGGACAAAAAGGTAAAATAGTAAATTCGGGTTAAGTTAACGCCTACAAAAAAGTACAACAAAAGAAAACTAACTTTTTAATTTGAAAAAAAATTGTTTTAAACCAATAAAAAGTCACTCAGGACATTTAGAAACACTGCGGCTTCATGATATCATTGTAGTCATTTTAAAAAGCATTAAAACCACGCAATTAGAAGCAAATCGGTTCAACCAACCAGAAGAAGTTTTCATAATTATGGTGCTAACAGACAACAATGAGTTAGTATTTGACAAGGTACCAAAACAATCAGTTGACAACATCAATTACCCACCAGAACTGTGTGCGGATCCTCCAGAGTTCCAAAGGAGTTCTTGTAGGTGACTTTTTTATCTCTCAGAGCAACACGATAGCCCCAATTGAGGGAGCCAATGTGGTTGCTCACCCCTTCGACCATGGTGCTCCAATCGTGTTTAAGCGTGTCTACGTCATTGGGCGGGAGAAGGGTGACACATGTGAAGGTTGTTTGAAGACGCAAAATATTGTAAAAATAAAAGGCGGAAATCAATCGTTACGTTTAAAGATATTTCCATTCTAGTTAATTAAAACTCTTAAGCAACAATAACAATAGAACATCTTTATGTGAAATTGTCGAAAGTTGAGCTGGTGATTTACTGCAGTTAGTGAATGCACAACTGGTTATGTGAAACTACACACACACAAGAAATGTGAGCCACTGGACTATTGCAGCAGCTACTAGATAAAGAAATAGTTTCTCATAATTATAGAATCCACTATTAGCAACTAACCAACACATTGTGTTTTATGGTTATATAATAATATTTACTGTGGATTATCCGAAGTAGTTTTCTAAAATTGGACAATATATTATATCATACACAACTTAATAATATATATTTTTTCAAGAAATTAAACAAATGAACCTCCCATCCTTACAAGCTTTGTTAATTTTACAAATTCATATAAACACCAAGCATTGTTAATTAATCAAGAAAAACAATGAAAATATAGTTAATATTGATTTTTATATTACTGCATAAATCAATAATTTAGTATTGAGGCAATCTTCGTTCAGTATAAGGAAATTAAAAACGTATATAAGTTAAATACTGCAGTGTTACCTTTCTCTGGAACTTGCCAGCCGAAATGACGCGATTCGTCAATACTGTGTCCTATAACGAGAAATGTAAGATGAAGGTCACAAATAAAATTAATACAGAAAGTCAGTCCAGTATTCAACAAAGTAGGAACAAGTACTGTAAACAAAATGAAGAACATTTTGCAGATATCTGAGGTTAAAAAATATCTATTAAGAATATATAAATCCATCATAACGAAATCAACAATGTTTGAAGGGTACAACTAGTAAAACTCTTAAAAGACAATTAGAATTATACACAGCTGCTCTATACTGTGTGTACACTTGTTGACCAGGAAACTAATTAGCATTGCGACAACAATTGAAACAGATAAAACCTATATTTAATGTGGCAAATCATTCTAGAAATATTAGATTTAATTAATTGTTGTTTCACGATGATGTACAGTAAGTCGCGAGAGTTGGCGAATATCACAGATACATATTCAGTAAGTCGCGAGAGTTGGCGAATATCACATACATATTCAGTAAGTCGCTAGAGTTGGCGAATATCACAGATACATATTCAGTAAGTCGCGAGAGTTGGCGAATATCACAGATACATATTCCGTAAGTCGCGAGAGTTGGCGAATATCACAGATACATATTCAATTCAGTAAAACACAAACCCAGAATAGCGGCCTGGTGCATCAATTTCTTGGGTATACAGCCAACATTGACGCAAGTACCGCCGAGGCCCCAGGTCGTTCCCACGGGAGTTGGCTCCACAAAGTCGAGCACTGCTACCTTCGCCCCGAATGACGAAACTTCCTGTAAATAGCACGTGAGAAATGTCAGTGTTCAAATATATTTAAATCAGGTATTGATTTAACAGTTTAAATATTGGGTTGAAGACAAAATAGAAAGGTTAGCCTATAATTATTTATAAATTTAACATTGATGAAAACTTTAGCATCAAAATTAATTTATTGCTAAAAATAACCGCTAAAGCCGCTAGATTAATGTCCCCTGTTTCATTTGCAATAGATATCTAAACAAGAAATATAGACATCTATATTAACTAACGATGACATTATTAATTAAAATTAACAAAGTTGTGAGTGTATATTTGACTGAATGTCCTCAAAACTTTATCTTATCAGTTAAAGGTACATATAAGCATGCTTTTATCAACAGTGAATAAATCATATCACATATTAATATGATATAGCTTAGATATCAACTTTTCAGGTGCTTTTGTCAACTCACTTTTGATGCAGCTAAACCTCCTGAACCACCCCCAATTACGATTACATCAAAGTCGTACTGGTTCAGCAGTTCGCCGGATTGATGCAATTTCAATACGTCATCACACCCACCTAAAAATCGATGTGTAAAACATTCAATTCATTTTTCTAATAAATGGACAATAAATAAATTGCTGTTTAATATTTATAAAGTACATTTTTAAATATGTATCATAATTATTGATTTAAATTAATTATTAATTATAATCAATAATAGCTACACGTAAGATTTATTTCAAAAATTTTTTGCTTAGAATATAAAAATTATTCATACTCAGAATTAATACGCATTTAAATATACTTTAACCCAACTATAAAAAACATATTTTAAATATAACAAGAAACAAAAAGTCAATTTCAATGGAAAAAACATTCATAAAGAATTTTTTAAGCTAAGTGACAAAATCATAATATATGTGTAAAAATGGCCTACCAACTTAAAGAGCAATTAAACCTACTTTCAAAATCGATTAAATCTGATAGATTGTAGAATGAAAAATACTTTTTCTTATACAAGAATGTACTGTGTAGGTACTTATTAACAATAATATGTGTCTACTACATAAAATATGTTAAATATACAAAGAACTCATTCATCCTCTGCCTGGGGTAGATTTACATAGTTTAATAATTTGGGCATAGTTTAGCATAAATTTTTTTAATGAATGACTTGTTATTAACACTTAATCCAGATAAACATAGCGTCCTCCACAATGCAGTCATATAAAGATAGAAGGTTTTAATGCCCATCCATCCCATTAACTTAAATTCCTACATATTATTCCCTTGTTTCTCAAATAATATGAAGACAAGCTAAAAGGTGAAATAATTTTGGGCGCAGAAGGATTTTGGCTTTGTGTGGAGCTTAAAAAAATAATAATAAAAGATTGAGAATTCTTGGTTGCTCAATTTGACTAAAAATGCATAATTCACATTTTTATTTGGAATTGTGATGTGAGTGAGAAGCATGGTAAAAAAAGATTTTACCAATACATACAAAACAAAAAAAGACATTTTTAAAAAAAAAATAGGATTTTGTGAAAGAAACAATTAACAAAATCTATCATAATAAATAAACGGTCTTGTAATAAATACTCCGTTATTCATAAATATGTATTCAAAAATAAAATGTCTAAGATGAATTCAGTAACAAAATCTGATATCATTTTCGTCATTATAACAAATTATTATATAAAAATTGAAGAAAAAATGTGCTACATAGTGTTATCTAGTATAGGCTATGTGATAACAAACTTTTACTTACCAACATGTTTAGCTCCAACGAAGACGTTAGGAACAGATTTCTGGTTTGTTTTTACAAAAAGAGCATCTTGAATTTCTTTGCCTTCATCTAAAAGCAAAGAAAGAAAGCATGGGTTTAAACATTTTTTTAAATATATTAACTTAAATGAAAAGTCATAATTTCAATTTTTTTATTAAAAAGTGGCAAATATAAAATCAGGTAATTAAGCTCATAAATATCTTATTATGTATAAATAGAACACTTTCTTACCATGAGTATTGAGTTCAAAAGCTAAATATTTAACTTTAAGTCCGTTAAATAAATTTTTCACCTAAAAAGCATTTCAATTTTTTTTAAAAAAAATACAACTCAAAAGAATAAAACTATAAACAACTAAAACTGCTTACCTTTGTACAATATGGACATGTTGTTTTACTAAAAACAACCACATGATTAGAGGTGATTAGACTGTCTATAAGTTTGGCAATATTTTGAATTGGTGGCATTTTTCTATAAATGTAAAAAATAAAATATCATATTTAATTTTAATAATAGAAATTAAATAATGATTTTAATTATTAACGGACACAATAATATTTTGTTTTTGAAAAATAAATAAAACATTTTAATCATCAAGTACCTGAATAAAAAATTAATTTTTTTACAATGCCAATGAATAATTGTATTTATGAGAGTATACATCTTATCCTGAACATAGATAATAAGAACTTTACAAATTAAAGTAAATATTAGTGACTTTCAAAGTCAAAATGTACTATGTATGGATTAGTGTATACTTTTGATATCAAGATAAGTTATATCACATAGCTAAAAACTGATTTCCAATTTTTTATAAGGAATTTACATATATATTTTTAAAAAGTGGCTATTTATTACCCATGACCAGTTTGGGTCAATTAAATTAAAAATGCTATGATCCTGGCATTTATAATATCAAGAGCATTTCAAGCACAAATCATATGCAATTTTATTCTCAAATAAATATTTTTATTTTTAGAAATACACCTTTCTTTCTTTACTAAATCATTAAATCATTAAATCATAATATCTTTATTTGTATTTTAAAATGTATGGAAATATATCTTTTATATTTTAAAGTATTAACTATGTTAATTGTATATTATTTTAAAATATAAAAATCTGACTTGTGAATAAGGAACTGGAATTCACAGTTGGATCTCCAGGGTAATTGCATTTTTAAATTAATTAATCTGGACTTGTCTGGGGTATCAGCCCATATAAATTCAAGTATAATTGAATTTAAATACCTATCTGTCTTTGATAAAAAAAGTTGACAGTAAAATTGTACAAATTTAAACAAAATTTGTGATATTATTTAAATAAAAAATATTAAAATCTGTATATAATATACAGTCTACTTTGCCTGTATAACATACTTTGACAAGTAAAATGTAGCAACAAATATTTGGTTTAGTCAATTTCCAGTTTAGGTGAAATAATTTGTCAATATATTAATTTCTCTTCATTTCTTCCTATTTTAATTGCCACTGTATATACCAATTGTTTATGTTCTTCTTGGACTGTAATGTTAAAGATGGAAGGAGAGACAGAGAAACAGGCACTGCCTGGCCATTTTGATTTGGTTGTCATGGATTGTGTTATTTTGGATTGTTCTCTAAGCCCATAAATTATTTAAAAATAAAACATAACAGCATCAAACTATAGAATTATACTCAATATCATCCATATCCTTCCCTGAAATTGTAATAAAAACTAGAACATAGAATTATACTTGATAACCCAACCCCTTGTAATCATAAAAGCACAGGCCCTGAAAGCAGGTCCCAATGTATGACTAAAAGAATATACTTGGCATACAATTAGAAATGTTATATATAAAAGAATAAGAAAAGGCTAAAATATCTTCTGTAAAAATAAAAAACATGTCTACATGAAAAAATATAGAATACAGGGATATTCGGGGATTACAATAATAAATAAAAAATCTGCACAAAATATTTATTAATAAAAGTTTTGAAGGGGCTTGGGTGCTAACCCCAAATGGGGACCAGAAGTAGAGCCTCTTAACTTAAATTAAGGTGGAAAAACTAAAATTTGGCTAAACTGAAAAGACCTTTTATTTTTGGAAAATTTGGGTACTGAAAATTTTGACCCATAGCAATAATATACAGAAAATATTTTTTGAAACATAGCAATAATTGCTAATACTGAAAATATAATTGTTTATGTTAACTCTAAAAGTAATTTTAATTAGTTCAAAATAGATCTATACCTGCTTGAATAAATAATTAGTGTAAATACAACTCCCAATGTGGTCCACTTTTGCTACTTTTAATATTTAGCCACACAGTAATTTTATATTTGTAATTTAAAAGTAAGATATTATATGATAAAACTATTTAAGAGCACTATTTTTATGTATATTTTAATATATTTAATGTCATGTGTATATTAATATTAATTTCATTTATCACTCTTTATTCAAGATAAAATGTTGTTTAAATCTATTGAAATATTTAAGAAGATTTAAATTATGTAGTTTTGTTTTCATATCTTTGATTTCATTTAATTAATTATCTCTTTAATTAATTGTACATTTGATAGTTATATTGATGCTATTAAATCAATTGAGATGTTCTCTCAGGAAAATTTTCATGCTGTCAGTAAAGACACAAAACTGAAGGTAAACCTTATAATATTGAAACATTACAAAACCATCTTATTTTTCATTTATTGTGGAATGTTTTATTTACAGACCCACCATGCCAAATTTTTATGTTATAGCTTTGAAATGTCTTATATAAATATCAGCCTTGATGAATTTTCATTTTATAGATTTGAAATGTCTTGTAGTATAAATATTGGCTTTCACAAATGTCTTATAATGTGAATATATAAGTTTGCTTTATATCCTTTTTAGGTTGGAAACTAATAATTCAAAAGTGTCTGATGAATTTAAGCCAATTGAGATGCATGCTATTCACAAAGATTAATTTGCAAACATTTTGGCACTGTGAAGAAAAGTGTAAAACAAAGGAACAAGTATATCAGAAAGAAGCAGCAGACATTAAAATTTGGTAAATTATTTTGTAGAAGCAATTATTTGAATTATACTTATTCTATTCAAGGCATCTGTATTTATGGACATTATTTTTTAAATGGTATAACATTGTCAGGGTCCACCCCAACCTGAAATTTTAGATTTAAATCATATAAAATAATATAAAATCTTTTATTTTTAAATTCCTTAAGAAAAAGTGTCCAAATATACCAGAATTGACAAAAAAGTACAATATAAATTTATACAGATAAAAGTATAAAATAAAGACCTAAATATTTTTTAGCATATTTGTTCTGTAACAACACTGATATCCTCATTTATTTATAATTATTTGCTTTATATTTCAGGATATGGCTTTTACATTTCTATCAGCATCTCTAAAGATGGTTCATTCTATTTTGTCAACAAACAGTGTCTAGAACACACAGGCCATCCAGTGTGCTCTGATTATGACAAGTTGTACCCTGACCAAAGTTGCCCAGAGCCAACATCAGCACCTACAGTTAAGACAATGTTAGAGAGTGGGTCAGTACAAGTAAGGGGCCAGCAGTACCTTTAAAATCAAGGACATCATGTAAAAAATATAGACATGTATAACATGAAAACAAAAATGAACATCATGGGAGAGTTAAAACATCTCAAGGCAGTGTTACAGGATGGCAAAGCAGAACACAAACTATTATTAGAAGAGGATGTTATTCAAGGTGTTCTCCTTATGTCTCAGCACCAAAAATCCTTTCTGAAACATTTTTATGATGTGATATAATTAGATGCCACATATTAGATAATTAGGTACACAAGAAAGGTGTAAGTATTTAAAGAAAAACAGACATTATTTGTTAAGGTGTGGTATATTATTCCAGCAAGCATATATGTATTCTATTTAAAACTAACTAAAAAAAATTTTAAAGTTGAATTAAAAATATATAGTTTTAGTATATATATAGCAAGTCTTGCTTTGTGTCAAAAATGCATTTTTGGTATATAGCTATAATTGCTGTATTGAAATTTTCAGTATATATAAACCACATTTACTTTTTGTAATATAAACTTTTTAATTATCATTAGCCAAAAATATATATTTTTAAAATTGTAAATTGTTTATAGAAAAATACAGCATACATAATATAATCACTAAAATAAATAAAAAAAAAAAATCAATAATATCAATAAAATTGATAAAATCAATAAATCACAAAAAGAGATAAAATTTTGAAAATTAATAAAACCAGTGAAATCAAGTACATCAATAAAATCATAAAAATCAATAAAATTCAAAAAATCGCAATTGAAATTTTATGAGTTTAGTTTGTGTTCCTAATTATGTTACTAATATGTATTTTGTACAATTTTAAAAAAATGTATATACTACAAAATATATATATAGGTATGGATATTTGAGAGCACATATTTTTTTTATGGCAATTGCATAATTATTACATTTATATTTCTTTCCAATTTCTGCATGCCTAAGATCTTTGGAACAACTGCCATTATGTCTTATTACTATGGCCATTGCATGCACAATATTTTAGGCAATTCCTCATTATATAAAAAATTGGGCTTAGCACACACACAAGATGCATAGGCATAGGTTTATTTGATAATTAAAAATAATAATATTAGCTATATTGAAAATATTGCAAAATCTTTATTTTATTAATTAAATATGTTTGCAACTACCAGTAATTATTAAAAATATTTAAAATAACCATTTATTTACAGCTACCATAGAATGATTTTTTTGGTGGGAAGGCTAAAAGGTATTTTTCATTATTTTTTGTGAATTTTAAGCCAATATCTGAATTTTCCTTTAATTTATCTGTATTTTCAGTTTAACTGGCAATTTTTCTAAGCAAACCCAGCTCTGTAGCATTATTTTGTTCTTTGACTGTTATAAACAAGATTTCATCCATGACAAGACTATTTTTATATATAAATAGGGAGCAAATGACCAAAAACCATGCTCTACAGTCCCTGATTTATTATCCTATCTGACCCTGAGGTTTTATAAACTATTGAAAAAATATTTCTTACTTTCTCATCTGCAACCATAGTATGAAATTTCTCATCTTAAATATGTAATTAGTAATAAGCTTTTTCTTGATACAAACAAATCACATGCAAATAATGATCTATAAATGAAAGAATTGATTGATGAGTGCTTTTTATTGATGCTGTGTGCAGTTTATTAGATCAGAAATCATATTTCATTAATTTGGAATTATGTACATCCCATTATAAAATGAATATAATATTTATTATAATACATTGATATAGATTATGTAATTCACACGAAAATACGATTATAATATAATCAAACATCAAATATATACATGTTTTTATAAATATGAAAATAAGGTGTCAAAGATACTTTGTATTAACAGGACACTTATGAAATTAACATATAAATTATAACACTAAAAAAAATTTAATTAAAATAATTAACACTATTTTCAATTATGCATAAAAAAGTATGGAAATGTATAAGTATTTTTCTAATTATAACGAATATTTAAAATACTAATGTTCCCTGAAAAGCGGAAGTAAAACTTGATATTTTTAGTTAAATTTACGTTTTTACGCGCATAACTAGTTTAATTAATTTTTAAATAGTAAAACAGTAAAAAAATTAAAAAGTGATTTTGTAACTATTATTGAAAAACCTTGTAAAAATTTGCAATTTAACCTAAGTTATTCTCAACGAATTTAAATATATAATTTTTTAATAATATCGATTGATTTATATAATATCATAATTTATACTATTTCTGCTAACATTATGTAGATGTCCCATCAGCTGACACAGCGTCCACTAGCGATCTATGCTTTTTTCGATGATGGTTTTTTTGTTAAACTGGAGATTCAAGCATTTTTATTGTACTGGAACTAAAGTTTTTTATGCATCAGGATCATGAAAAAGGCATAGTGTGGACACTAAAAAACGAATGAAACTCCAATTTCATTAGTAAGACGCATAGTGTGCACGCAGTGTGATCTTTAAGAGCGATTAATTATAGATAAGAAACACATATTACGATATCGATGTGTCGAAAGGGTGTTTAATGGAGATTACTTAACCTTCAAATTATTTTTCTAGTTAACGAAAAAGACGATTATCATTTAACTTTTTCAATAATATACGTTTCATTAATTAATTATTTCATTATGGTTTTCAATTAATTTTTGTGTTAACTGAAATAGTTAATGTTTTTAATTAATCAAAAAACTATTACCAATTCGTATCAATTCAATTTTTCCTTTACCGCAATTTCTTGTTTATTTTATTTAATTACTATAAATATAGCGATACCTAGGTATATAGAACGAGCAATTATAATTTCTCTGAAGGTAAAAATTAGGCCTTAATGATAGAACAGGTGAAGAAATACGAAATTGAAAGTTGGGGGTTATTGGGACTAAAAGTATTCAACAAATTTAAGAAAATTGACAATTTTGTAGACAATTAAAAATATGTCATATGTGGCAAAGAATTAAAGGTTAATTAAATAATCGTTAATACTGCTACAGATAAAAATGAAAACTATATATACAATACCTAATATTTTTATTAATAAGTCCAAACAAGTACCCCGTATAATTATATTTCATTTAGTATGAGTTAAATTATTACAAAACTTTACTTTTAGTTAGAATTCTCGTTATTATATTGTTATATTGTTAATGAACGCTAACTGTATCAATTATGTTTTCTAAATCTCTTGTTTCACTTATAGTTAGACTAATTATATTCCTAAATTGTTATTATTCATTTAATAGTAGTGCAGAATTATTGATTTAATAGGCGTTACTGCAGGAAATGTTATATATCTAATGATTTGTTGTTGATAAAAAGATCGATGAAAAACCGCATATACTCAGCGGTATTTATATATGGGGGTACCCCAATGTGCGATAACATATAAAAAATTATGTACCGCGCTTTTCGTATTTCATGATCGTAATTTATTTGTTGCAGGCAATATATACATATACCATACAAATATTAATACCACACAAAAAGACATGTTAGTACACATATTCGGAAGTTAACCCTGAAAAAACTTCGATTTTCATTTCTTAAATTATAACCATTTAATTTAATATAACAAATTGAAATATAATAACACAATCGTTGAAAAGTATAATGCAAAATGTTTACATATAATTGCCATTTACCTTTTCACAATATACACTTCTATTTCATGATTCAATATCTTTCATGGTTCTTCTGCCAGGTACTTTTCGAATCTTCACTGTGACACTGTACATAGTAAAAAAATTTGTTACATCGTTCCATTTCTAGCTTCGGATAAACAAGCCGGTTACAAATATTTAGATGAGGAGAATAAGGATTCTTTCAAACAATTATACATTTTTAAAAAAATATTCTGGTTTGTTTGATTTGACCATATTGTCGCGTTGAAGAATGCCGTTCTCCCAATATGACATCGATAGAAATGTTCTTAGCTCTAGTACTTTAAAATAACTGCATGTCGTGTATCATATTATTTCATATATTTTAGTAAAAAATATATATTTTTTATTCATCAATCTATTGTATAATATTTTTTAGTATAATTTAGATTTCGTATATTATATATGGGTATATAAATAGTATAGAAAAGTAC
This sequence comes from Vannuccia rotundouncinata, assembly GCA_034780395.1. Taxonomy (NCBI): domain Eukaryota; kingdom Metazoa; phylum Platyhelminthes; order Proseriata; family Coelogynoporidae; genus Vannuccia; species Vannuccia rotundouncinata. Next base: position 7,513 of record JAUZNC010057640.1, on the reverse strand, counting down.
TGCGGAGTATGGGTGGAACTGTAGTTTCTAATTTTATTTTATAAGTATACCTACCGTATATACTTGCTTTTAAATATTTTTCTGAAAAAATCATGCCATAGATTAGTTTAATTAGTAATTTAATGGGTAATTTAATATGTATAAGATTTGAATTTGAAAAGGATAACAATATTGAAAGTTCTTTAGCATTCTTTTGCTAATAAGTTATTTTACTCAGACATTCGAGAGACGCATCTAGGCAATTTGATTTCGTAAGTGATTTGACTTTATTACAATTGATATATTATTATCGTAGGCAAATTTACGACTTATTAATATGATATGTTGATTTTGATATATTTTTTGAACGCGGATAAGTTATTTAATTTTCTGATTACAAATTATTGATAGATTGAATAATAATAATTATTTAAGATAGTCAAATTAATGACTTTTTTAGGTAATTGTTGACTTATTATTAATACATTTGTATCTGTAAAAAATATAGCTGACAGTAATCAAAAGAAACCCCATGATACAAAACAAATATAATTTTAACGTTTTCATTGTATGAACTATTAATTTATTTATACGTCACTAAACAATATCAAATCATTTTTAAACAATCTAAAACAACAAACAATTTTGAATGTAGTGTTATTTTAGATATATTAATAGGAATTAGAATACTTTTTGTTTTAATTCAATCACCAAATTAGATTGGATACAAGATGTATAAAATTAATAATTGATGATCAATTGAATTTCTTGTAAATTATTTGAAATAATGCTTTCCCGCCATATTCAATTATTTCAAAAACCGTCACAATACTGATCCCGATCCAAAGACCGATCACACCGCCAATATCAGACAGAAAAGTGAACAACGAATAAATCAAGTGCTCTATGTAGAGTTTAGTCTCGAGGGTAGCCGCTTGAATGTCCACCGTGGATGAAAATGTTTGGGCAAGGAAGTTGCTGTAGTTTGGAATCCTTCGTGCAAACATGAGGTGAAATGCGGCTGTAGTATTATCGAGGGAGTCATTATTAACACTAGCTAGTGTTGAAATCAATTGTTCCTTGATGACTTCTGCGGTCCTTATACTAGCCTGAGTGGCCTCTTTGGAGACCCGATACAGAGCGGTCGAATAATATCTTTCTTTGCAAATTGGAATAGGACATTTTTCTGAAACAATTCCGCTATATCGATATTCCCAAAAGCAAAGTGCCTTTGTCCGAATCTTCTCGAGATCTCCAATTAATTTAATGTCCTGATGAAGTTTGGAACCTAACAGTTCAACGAGAAAACTTCCAGGACGAGGTCCATTTGAGAACCCGTTGTTCTCAAACGCCAATTTTGGCAAGGTGAAACAGTTTTCTTTTTCAGTAAGATCTTCTGGTAATAACCAATCTGATGAAACACAGCCACACTTGCGAAAAAGACTTCGTTGTTTGTAGTCATTATCACAAATAACATCCGTATATCGATACTTGCTACATGTTATTTTTCCTGTACGACCAGGATGACATCTGGTAGTGTAGATAACATCATCGCAGTGGCGAATTGGCGTACTTTGACGCCACAAGTCTTCCTGAGTGAGACGGTAGTTGAGCCAGGTTTTTAGTACCATTTCAGAAGGACTGTTTTCGTCAGGCCATGTACCAGCTCGATGGATATAAAATTTGTCTACAATGCGTGGACTGACACCATTCTTCGTTATCTGCTGATTGGTTAAACGGTAAAGGGAGAGAGTAAGTCCATGTCCAGGTCCTGCGTTAATAATTTCTCGATCTGTCGGATCAAATCTGAAACAAAATTGACTGTTGAAGACGACAGGTGTGAAGTTGCGATAATTACACGGCTCTCCACGATAACGACAGAGTATAATGGCATCTTCGGGTTGATTTAGAATGCCGGCCTCACCTGCGTAAGGAAGCAAAGAAGTCAAAGTGGCGTATTCTATTATGCTTGCTTCTATGTTGTTAAAATGATGAATTTTATTGTCCATACTATTAAAAAGAACAATTGCCCAGAAATTGCGAAGATTAGTTTGCATGACATCTTTAATGATTCTTAATTTAGATCCGAGGACGTAAGCTGTTTGTCCCTTCTCCCAACTGACGAAGGAAAAGGGACAGACTGTTACTGATGGAAATTCAAATTTGTTGTCCTGATAATCGTTTTCAGTTTTAGAGACAAGTTGATATTCATAATATCGTGAAACAATATTATAACTGTGGAAAATGAAACCTCCAGTAGCCGCCAGAAGCACAATGACCCAAACAATTTTGCCTGACTTTCCTCTTTTGAATTGTTGAGGTTGCAAATGATTTGCGGCAACATCAATATTCGTAGAAGCTTGTGATTGCTCAATGTTCTCTATATATCTGATTTGTTTCAATTCTACGTTCATTATTCACCTGAAAATGATCAATAAAAGACATCAAACATCTTTGTATGGTATTATACTTGAGTATAAAAATTATAAATACAAAAAATGTACCCACCAGGCCTTATTTACCAAGGATTTTTAGAAAATATTGATAATTTCATAGTTCTTAAGTAACAATTACGCGACTTTTAGAAAAAACTATAACATTTGTACATTTAGATTAAAATATTTTAAAATATATTTCGACAACAAAAATATCTCACCCCTGTGTGTTTTAATCGTATAAATTTAACTTTCATGATTCTGCAAATAACTAAAATATTTTATATATTTCTGTGTTTTTAAATAACAATTTTCAATTGTTTTTTACTGTTAAGCATGATTTACAATTAAATATCGGTCGATAAATAATTGGGCGATTTTTTATATTCACAAAATGTTTACTGATGTTTTATCGCCCGATTATTTCAATTGTGAATCAATCTTTAGAGTGTAAATTTATGTTTGATTTTTTAATGAATTGTTATTATTGTACGATAATTGAAAGTATATGACATCGGCGTATATCGTACGGATTCTTTATTGATCTGTTTCATTTTATATTCTCCAGCAATTATTGTATGCATTCTTGTACCTGTAATCTTTTCATTAATTTAATTCCATTTTCAGTACACACACATTGCAGATACGGTAAACAATTGCTAATTAATACACGGTCTAATTAATACATTCGTTAATTAATTTCCTTTTTCATGGGCTATTAAGACGGTCGACTAATTAATACATTTTAGAATTCACGTAAATAATACATTCGATAATTAATATCACCTGTGTTGGCACATTTTTGTATCTATATCTGTAATTAATACATTAAATTAATATTTTCTTGGTTGCACAACATTAACTAGGAATCAGAGTTAGTTATACGACGAAAAATAAAATCGGAGTTATTTTAAGTCAAATTAAGTGGAATTGGAGTTATTTAAAAAATTTATGAAAAAATACTTAACCATAAACAAAAAAGTTATGTATTGATAAGTTGTTCACATAATTAAAAAAATTTCTCGATTTTAAAACAAATGTATTAATTACTATAAATAATACATTCGAAAATTAATACAATTGTGCCTGGGTCAATTGATGAATTAATTAGCGGGTGTTTACTGTATCAGCGATTTAATAGAAAACTGAATCAATAGAATTCATAGAAGCTTACAAAATAGTATAATAATAATATTGTATAAATAAAATAAAAAGATTCTTTATTCGTTAAATAATATATACTACTCAAAGTAATATATATATATTAATTTAAGATTGCACAGAGAACGCAGAAGAAATTTAAGGGGGTCAAGGAGGTCTAGACCCTCTACTCGCGTAGCCATAAGGTGACAGAGGAATTGAACACCCCCTGGTTCAAATTCCTAGATCCGCCCTTGGTACGGTAAGTTAATAAAATATCATTAAATCATGATAATCTTTATTACCGGGTTTTATTTAATTTAAAAAAAGTTCGGCATATTTTATTTCAGTATTATCCGGGTTTTATTTATCTTAAAATAAATCCATAAAAATTAGAAATGTAAATAGAAATGTGACTCTCAGGCCGTGGTTGGTAACATTCGTTTTTTCAATGCCCGCTCCCAGAAAGATCTTCTTCATATATGTAGCAAGAGTGTTTTTACCAATTGGATGAGTTGAAAACCAATATTATTTTGGTACTGGGCATCAAATAAAATCTATTGGAAGATGGTGGGCGCAATTCAAAATACTTTTTATAAAAAGCCACGTGGCAATGGTATTTTTGGGCCATTAACTTAAAACGTACAACTTTTTTTGTTTGTTTCTTATTATCTAACCTTCCATTGAAAGTTTTTGAAAATTTTTCCTTGTAAACGATGCATTTTTATCATCTCTAATTTTAACCGACAGTTGATCCAAAGTCAAGGAGAGCAAAAGTCCACCACGAAGAGCAAAATGGATACCGTTGAGATAAAATAGAGCATTGAAAAGCGTTTTGAGGTATCAGCTCAAATTGAATTCCGCCAGAGAAATTCTTCTTCACTAACGGAAACTACAGAGGCCGACTTACGTTTTACAGACGAACCTTATTTCGTAGACGCTTTCATTGATGCAGCTAAACTGTCACAATCAAGCGAAACTTAGCTTCGCGAAATTAATTTACTGGACATGACTTGGAAATATATTATTGAATGCCAGTTATAAATCTGGATATCTTTTGCCATCTTTTCTCCTTACTTCATGTACAAAATGCGGAATCAGTTCATTTAGCTGCCCATCAGACATATCTTCTATATTGACGCTCGCAATATTACGAACATATAGCCAGTCTGAAAACAATTTGATCGATCATTTGTTACGGTTAAGTGTCTTTTTAGACTTCGTCGATGCGTTCGCTTGCTTGACATCGTTGTAGCTCATTGGCAGTGTAAATCTGTTGATGCCGATGGTAGATGATGTATTCTCCGTGACCGTGGCAGAGTAAGAATATCCAGCAAGAGAATGATTGTGGATGTCATTTAAATTAGTAATTGATTTTTAAATATCTCATTCCCCTAGACACAATATCTTCGTTAAATAAAAATTATTGATTTTTAATTGTATTAAATTAAATTATAAATTCATAGAAATGAATAAAGAAAGTGGATTGTGATAAAATGACAGCCTTCGGTACTTTTAGTGAGTGACGAATCTTGACAATATTTAAATAACAATGACAATATTCAAATTTGTAAGATGAATATTGATTAGATATTTTAATTTTTTAATATTACTTTTAAAATTTACACATAAAATGATCTACTAATTATCTACTACTAATGATATTATCTAAAAAGTAATTTTTAATCCAATGGATTGTGAGAACCTAAAAATATGACATTTAATATAATTATAATTATTTCTACAACTATATAGTGCAAGCAATGTATCTTTATTGTATTCTATCAGATTAAAAATTTTAGTACGAGCCAGTGGGGTGATTTCATTCATTTTTAATCGAGTTAAATGCAAAATGATGAACTTTTTGAAATTTTTTTTTTAATATTATATGATACTCTATAGATGATTCCTTTTAGGTTCCATTCAATAATTAATATCATAAAATATTAAATTAAAATTATATCAACATATTTTATTTATTTTAGTGATATAAGTCATGCAAAACAATCGATCAAAGTTGTTTCATTTATTACTGCACCGAGTGCATTTCATTTTACGCACTGGGTGCATATAATCTGATTTACAGTTTAAATATTGAATATATGATCACACAATTATTGCATAATATATATATATAAAATATATAAAATATATAAAATATATAAAATATATAAAATATATAAAATATATAAAATATATAAAATATATAAAATATA
>JAUZNC010057639.1:0-12501 GCA_034780395.1 Vannuccia rotundouncinata | reverse complement strand
TTCCATATATGATTATACTTCTTAGATGATGCACAGCAGTAGAAAGATTGGCTTGATAATCCAGCGGCTTCGGCTTTTACTCTGAGTAGTTTACTTGCCATAGAAATATAGATATTTTCAACGTCCTTTATTTCCTCTGAAGATGAACATTTTCTAATCATCACTGAGTCAATGAAATAGTCACTGACTGGGATAAAACCACAACTATCTCTTTCTCCATAATGATTGAAGTTGACTTTTCCTATTTCATTGAGGGAATTATAACGAGCTATAGCCTAAGATGGTTTATGTGTTTCTTTCCTGATGTGAGATGAGAAACTGGAACCTGATGAGAACGTAGCATTTCTAAAAATAGAAGAAAACTATAATTAAATGTAGAATGTACTGAGATAAAATGTATTATAAAACTGCTTACTTGTAATAGTGTTTAGTCAATGAGAATGCTGAAATTCAAATGTAGAAATATAATTTACTGAGTAAGGATGAATATTGTTTATAGATCTGTCTAAGAGACGTAAATTACTTACAGTTTAAGTCTGCGGTGGGGAAAAAGACACCGTTTACTGCTTACTTGTAATAGTGTTTAGTCAATGAAAATGTTGGAATTTAAATGTAGAAATATAATTTACTGAGTAAAGATGATTATTGTTTATAGATCTATCTAAGAGACGTAAATTACTTACAGCTTAAGTCTGCGCTGGGAAAAAGACACCGTATCCTAGAGTAGTAAAATATATTATGAAAAATTTGGTCTGTAGGGAAGAAGAGACACCCGTTTCGTAGCGTAGCAAAATAAATTATGAGCAATTTGGCTTACTGATTACCTTATATATACTTTTCTAACCGATATGATGCAGTAGAAATACTAGACGTTGATTAGATGACTTGGGAGGTTTTTTCTTTATCTAATAAAACTACTTCCTACTAATAATGATGACTCACTTAGAAAAGCTTGAAATTTCATATCCATTCACTGATTAATCAAATCTCACCATCGACGAGGAATGAATTTAACGCGTGGGAGGTTTTAATAAAATATAGAGACGACTCACTTTGAAAAGTTTGAAATGTCATGACCATTTTCTGTCTGATTAATCAAATCTCACCCTCGACTAGGAATGAATTTAATGCGTGGAAGGATTTAATAGAATATAGAGTTGACTCAAATAGAACTAATAGCCATTTAAATTAATGAAATCAATTACTGTCTTGCTAAAAATCAGTGTATTGGTAAAAATCAAAAAGTACCAATCAGGTATTGATAAGAATAATTAATGAAGTTTTTAATTAAGAAATTTAATTCTCCAGGGTGAATCAGGAAAATTTTCTCAAATCAGGGGCAATCTTCTCAAATCAGGGCAATATTCTCAAAATCAGGGCAATATTCTCAAATTCAGGGCAATATTCTCAAATTCAGGGCAATATTCTTCAGTTCAAGGCAATTTTCTCAAAATCATGACAAAATCATGTGCCGGCTACCTAAACTTGTGCATTTTGACGTATTAGAACCGGTCTCTTAGGCTGGAATGTAGCCTTGACAATAAAATCTGATGCAGCCGCCAATGTGAGTCGACAGAGATAAGGAGTTGAATAATTTTGAGAGACCTTGCAACAAGGGATGACCAGTACTTGACTTCAGTGAGAGATCTTGACTTGAGAGAGAGATCTTGACTTGAGTGACGACTTGTGAGAGAACTTGCCAATAAGTTAAGAGAGACTTGAAATGAAATAGCCATCAGAAGAGAGAGAGAGAAAATGGGAATGAAAACATAAACTCACACACCTCTTTTTATATTATAATACTCGATAAAAATTTTTACTCTGAATTAACTGGACTGCTATCGATTGAGAATTTAACTCGTATAGGTGGGGAAAACAAAAATACCTTGGAGCAGGAGACCGAAGTGTAGAGTTACTTAGTGCAGAAATTTTAACTCTAAGTATAGAGTTTACTTAGTGCATAAATTTTAACTCTGAATTAACTGGACTCCTATTGACTGAGAATTTAACTAGTAAAGGTGGAAAAAACATATTTACTATAGTAGAACGCAAAATGTCGCACATATCGCCTTTAACTATACAAATTTGAATTTCCCGCAAAAATGAAGAATTTCAAAGTTGTCTAAAAATAACGCGTATTGAACAACACAAAATTGAATTTACCGCAAAAATGAAGAATTTTCTAAAAAGTCAAGTAACCTCAAAAAAAATGAAATTCCTCATATGAAATATTGTAAAATTCACCCCTAAAATTATTGAAATCGGTTACTGTCTTGCTAAAAATCAAAGTATTGATAAAAATCAATAAGTGATAATCAGGTATCGATGACTATATTTATTCAACATTAAAAAAGCATAATCGAATTCTCGACATTAAATATAGTAATATTCGTCATTAAAATTAATGAAATCTGTTACTGTCTTGCTAAAAATCAGTGTATTAGTAAAAATTAATAAGTGCTAATCAGGTATCGATGACTATATTTAATCCACTTTTAAATAGTATAACCGAATTCTCAATACACAATATAGTACTATTAGCCATTACAATTTTTGAAATCGGTTACTGTCTTGGTAAAATACAATGAATTGTTAAAAATTAAGGCAAACAATTTAAAAGGATGTTTAAGACGTCTTCCCGAGGGTTTAGGCCTTAAATCCGATTTTACTTTTTTACCCTTTTCGCGTGAAATTCAAAATTTTCAACAACAAAAAAATTTAAATTTTTTTTTTTTTTTTTTTTATTAAAATGATATTTAACTAGCAAAGGTGTGCAAAATAATTTAACTTGCGTTTTACCGGAGTCGGGGGGGAGGTGGCTTGGATATAACCCTTCCATACTACTTATATTGATATTAAATAAAATTGCTAAATTACAATTGATGTCGCAAATCGTAATTATAATTCAATTATTACAGCTAATTTAAAAAAGTAATTGCATATTTATTATTATTTAGTTATATATAATAATTATTTCATATTCTTGTATACACTATTTGTATTATGCAAATAGTTTGTTTTCGTTTCTATTGTTGATAGCAACTATTTTTACGAACCAAATTAAAGATTCAGACAAAAAAAATTATTTTACGATATTTATTGATATTAAATGACCATCAGGTTAAATAATTTTGTGTGTTTTCTATGATTACGAAAATCTCATTAGTCAATTATATTCAATGAAAATTATTTAACGGTTTGTCGTGGTTGTGGATTGATTTACGCCCCAGCAATAAGCAATCTATATTGCCGATTTATTTAACGAATATAATATATTATGATTGCGATCATTCTATTACTTACACGAATCCTAATCGACAGAAAATCAACTCGTCCGTGTGTATACTAAATGTAGGATTATTTTAATACTAAATAGTGTAATTTATAAAAAAAATTTAAAGAATGTTTATTGTTTTAAATGTTTTATGGAATAAGCGTCATTAACCGCATTAATTATAACATTATCCAAAAAATACCACTCATGATAAGCATTCAATATATTATGATATTCAATTTTAAAATAATAAGGATGCAAATTCTGATGGATATTTGATACAAATGTATTACTTTACTACAAACAAAATAATATTTTAAAAACATTTTATACATGTTTATAAATGACTTCTGATCCAGACACATCTCGAAAATGTTTTTACTGCCAAGTTAGAAACCACAATTTGTGTACCACGTAACTTCCATTCACCTTCTATAACTCCTGCCAATTTCCATCTATTATTTCTAAAAACAATGAATGGACCACCACTATCTCCTTTATCAGTTCTTCGTCCATTATCTACCTTAGCACAGATGAGTAAAGATGGGCATCTGTAACTTCGAGGCATAGTAAAGTAGTACAAAACGTCCTTTCTAAAAACAATAAAGTATACATGCAAGATAAATGAATTTATCAATTGGGGTTTGTCAATACATGTTTTGTTTTGCGATATGCATTTATTTTTCGTATTTACAATATTTGCGGAACATAATAATATAAAATACAGTGAACATTATGTCGCTGCACCTTTTATAAAAAAAACGCCATTAAAAACAAAATAACACGCGCCGATTTGCCCCCTCGCCCCCTCCCCCCCCCCCCCCTGGTATGAATGTCATGGTAAAAATATGTAGTGCATTTTAAAGATATTATGACATTAGAATGTTATCAATGTTAATCACAAATGGTAACGTGTAACTTTTCGTAAATTAATTGAATGTTTTTAATTTAAAGACTTTTAGTTACACCGATACTTTCATAAACTTTGAAACAATGTTAAGCTCTAACAACTAGTCTTTTATCAAAAAGCAATTAATTTGACTAAGTTTGTGTTGTTTAATGATGATGTTGACCAATGTAAACATGATGTTTTCAATGATAAAATATTATCATAAATTGCAGACAGTGTGTAAGCTCATGCCACAAAAAAAATGATAAACCATAAATTGTGTTAGCTCTTACAACACTATTTTTTGATTTGTGCTAACTACGTATATAATACGGGTTAGAAGTTCAGTTTCAGAATATAGTTAGAAGTTTTTTCAGAAGTTATAGGATTTATAGGATTTAAAAAAATTAAATTTAAAAATTTTTTAAAATTAATAGGATTTAAAAAAACGTAGATAGCATAAATCAGAAAATTGTTTTGTATATCATTGATGGTATTAAACTATTACAATATTTATATATACTATACAATAATTAAAATATGACAATACAAATTTACTAACCATAATTTTGTTGGCAAAAAAAAGAAATGAAACGAGGTGAATTGAGATATTTTAATATTCGCGGCGTAACTATAAACCAATTTTCAAGGTCAATAAGATAACATATTATATAGGTCAAAAGGAAATAATCAACTTCTTTTGTAAATAAACATCTTCTTGTATAAAGAAACCTCTTTTTGTGTAAAGAATCATTTTATTTTGTTTAGAAGCAGCAATTATTTTGTATAGAAGTACCTTCTAAAGCAACTAATATAGTAAATAAGTAACTTCTATGGTAAAGAAGCCACTTTTATCGTAAAGAAGCAGATTATTTGGTAAAGAAGCAGCTTCTTACATATCTGCAGTTTTAAGGCAAAACTACGTAAGTCAAATATTGGCGATTGGGACAAATTAAAAAAAGTCATTTTGTATGATATGTTCAATTTGGTTGAACTTTTTTTGTTTAGTTTGAAATATTTAGTATATTCTACATACGTTTTGTAGATACATATATATTTTTCCTCTAAATTTATTGTATTACCTATAAAATTAGATATTTTTGACTTACACTGTTTTATTTTATTTATTGAAACGAAGTCAAAACAACGTATGTCATTCAAAACTAAACCAAAACAATCAACGTAAGTCATTCAAAACTAAACCAAAACAACATGTCATTTAAAACTAATCCAAAACAACCACAATTGATGAAATCTAAGGCAAAACAACGTAAGTCAATTCAACATAATATTTGTATAATTACATCAACGAATACAACATAATATATTTTATTGCAATAATATAATATGAACTATAAAAGTTTGCTAAAAAGTTAAAAGTAGTAGGAAAGGAGTATTTCCTAACCACCAGCACTCCCCCCCTCCTCCACCATTATGATGACGTATATAGCCGCAGCGAGAACTTTACTAATCTTAAGTTCCATACGTAGATTGTTCTTTTTATGAGGTTGAGAGTGACAGGCAGTTGTCAAGTCAGGAGTCAGATTAAATGGAAAGAGGATATAGCCCCCAGCAGAGAATTCCTCCAGAGAAATATCAATAGACTCATCACGATTGTAGAGTTCCAAACCTTGTAGTAATCCGGAGAAATATTCTCGCACACAACGTTTATTTTCAAAGTCGGGAGTTAGTGGGCGAAAGAGAACGGGAACTCCCTCCCGATAGAGTGCAATATGATCAACCGAGTTGTGTTTAAAGTCAAAGGGATTGCTTTTTCCTATATCACTATTATAAGCCTTGTTGTCCACCATACCTAGTATAATCATTTTAGGTAAATGGCCACGAAATAGTCCATCTCGTATATGACTCTGATACCCGGTAAAAATAGTATAACTATGCAAACTAGTATGTTGAATCGCATAGATTGCATTGTGTATAGACTCCATTATTTTAGCCGGAGACACTTTGACCCTGCGAACATAGATCTCCTCAAAATTTGTTTATTTCGACCAATAAGAATTGACCCAATAGACCTATAACCTTGAAACTTATAAGGAACCTACCTAATATGTTTTTAGTGGTTTTGTGCAAGTTTCAGCTCAATCCAGCAAAAAGAAAAAAAAGTTATATGCTTTTTTAAAAATTGCGGCAAATAACCTCATACGAACCTAATTAAGTATATAAGTTTTCTTTTAGGAACTCTAGGTTACCTACTAAGGTGAACTTATAAGTCACCTAGCAGGTACCTACGATTCCTAGGTAAACTTATAAGATCCTACGATTCCTAGGATTACTTATAAGTTTACCTAGGAATCGTAGGTACCTGCTAGGTGACCTAGGAATCGTAGGATCTTATAAGTTTACCTAGAAATCCTAGGAACCTAACGTTACCTACTAGGATTCTTAGGTTTCGAACCACTGGGTAGTCACAGTATTGTCTGATATGTCTTCAGAATTGACTGCCTTTACCAGCATACTAAAAAGGACAAAGTTCATGTTTTGAGCTGAACAATTATCAGCCCAAATAATAAATTCTGTTTTGTCTCTGTTAATTATAAAATAATTATTCGTAAAAATACTTATATTGTATAGAAGCAACTTATTTCGTAAAGAATGAACTTCTATGGTAAAAAAGTAACTTCTATGGTAAAGAATCAACTTCTATGATAAAGAATCAACCTCTATCGGAAATAAGCAGCTTCTTTGGTGAATATGCAATTTATTTCATAAAAAAGCAGCTTAAGTAAATGTATTGTGTTTGTTCAGAAATGCATTAATTTGGGGATAAAAACATGTAGTTATATTTTGACACCTCTCGGCCACCATAATTAACATCACTCACTGACAGTAGTCTCTACGATTACTTCCAAAACAGTAAACGACAAATCAATTTATGGCAGTTGTGTAAAATCTCTTACATTAACACACAAACCCTAAGAAGCGTGTATTAATATGTTAATATAATTCTATTGATTTTAAAAGTCTTCTGGAAATAAACTAAATCATTTGACAAAGTAATTCCTAATTAGTGAAATAATTGAATGTGTTGAGCACCATAAATCAGATAGATTAAGTTTTCGATAAATAAGCATTATAAATTTAATTATTTAAACAAATATATAATTTTTTTATAATATTTAATATTTTGTAAGACAAATTTAAAATTTTAATCTAAATAGCATACCTACGATGTGAATCAAAACCAAATCCTGCTATTTTAAACACTTCTGTTGGTCTAATGGCTGTACAGTGAAGCTCCACCGCCTTAACATTTTGATTAAAATTCAATGGGGAAGAAAGTTTTACAAGTCCAATATCTCTTGAAATTTGCAGATTTGTTCGGCATGACAAATTGAAATAATTAATCGATCCATGAAAAGGGATTACCCGAACTATAGTTCGTACTAGAAAATAGTCAAATATATATTAAATATAAACTAATTATAAATTTAGGATATCTTATTTCCAAAGTATAGTTTCATAATTTAATATGTCTAAAGTGTAATTGTCATTTAAATATTAATTACAATTAGTATAATAAATACTTATGCACTTACAACTTATGAAGATAATACTTTGTTCTAAATACAATCACAATAAAATGACATTTTGAACTATTACTAAAATATTGAATTGTACTTTACCACTCAACATTTCAAGTTAAATTCTATGGCAAAATAATCGAATTTTTTCAAATGATAATATTTTGAAATAGTTATGAATATATTTTAAATCTTGCCTTGTTTAAAACCTATTATTGCACCGGGATCTACAAGACCAACTGTTACAAACGCTCCCATTGCGTTATGTAAACAATGAGCAACAGTAATTACTGTGTTTGCATCAATAATTGTTCCAGAACATCCATTGGATAGATGTGCAGCGAATGGGATATCACCAAGTTGAGCGTTTATTCCATTATGAATCCGCCATCGTGCTCCATTACACTGACAAATAGATAAGTTCAGAATATGGAACAACAGAAAAAACATCTAAAATTAAAGGAAAATAAAGTAATAATAAAGTATAACATGCATTAATATATTCTATTCACAACTGTTTAACAACATTTGTTGATACTATATTATATTTTATATTATATTATAAATATTTAAAGTAAATTTTAAATGTTAATACAATAGTTGTAGCTTTAACAAAGATAATCTTATATTGAATAATTCGTTTTGTGAAATCGAATCATATTCAAATAATAATATTATGAAAACTAAAATAGTTTATCTTTTAAATAGTGCAACCCTGCCATAATAACAATCTTTCAATGGAACTGCCAGAAACTTAGAAGCAAAATTACTCAACTGGAAAAAAGGAATGCAGACCACCATAACATCGACGTGATCGTAACATCAGCTACCGAAGAACGACATCCTCAGGATCAAAGGTAACAGGTGGAAACGTCGCAATAAATGTGAAAAGCGGCATTAAATACCATAAACCACCAGAAACACCTATCGCCAATAACGACTATACACAGAATGGGTAGATGTTACCCTGCACCTGGAAAATGTGGAAATCAACGTGTACGATATACACCTCTCCAATGAGAACTGGAACCACGGAAACCGACACCAACATATTGTAATCGTGGGGGATGTTAACGCTCATAGCCTAATGTGGATAACGAATATGACATGGAAAATTAAACTAGCAAATGAAAAGTATGAAATCCCCATGAACGATGAAGACGACGAAAACGCTGAGAAAGCCACACATCTTGACCAGACCAGCACATAAATTGGGCTTGATGACAGCTCTACAAACCTGAATATGAAATCAAAAAACTGAAAATTAATTAAAAAAAGAGGGACCAGACAACATCCGCGCAGAGTTAATAAAAGCTGTTAAAGCTCATCCACATCATTATAACTGGTATTTGGCACTATCACAAATGGCCAAAAGACTGGATTAGATCTTAATACGTCACTATCACCAAAACAGGGTACATGCTCCAATGCGAGAACTACAGAACCTTGCCATGGTTTCTCACTCCAGCAAAATCCTCCTTGACGTGGTTAAAGAAAGTTAAAGGGTGCAAATGAATAACGAAATAATTGAAGATCAACGAGGCTTTCGCAAAGGTAAAGGATGCCGCGACCAAATCACCAACGCAGTCATCATCAACGAACTCCCCAGAGCTCACAACATCCCCCTATAAAAACTATTCCTCGACTACTCTAAAGCCTTTGACACAGTTCAACACTCATCCCTTTGGAACACCCTAGAAAAAATGGGATTGCCCGCAGACACCGTCCACACTGTCAACCAGCTTTACGGAAAAACGGAACGCAGAGTCAGACTTGATTTTGGCGAATCAAACTGGTTCAAACCGGAACGCGGAGTCAGACAAGGCTGCCCACCTTCCCCAGATCTTTTAAATATTTACACCAAATAAATAATGCGAAACGCTTTAACACACTATAATGGCGGCTTCAATATCGGTGGCTTTATCACCAACCTAAGATACGCTGACGACACAGCTCTAATCGCTACCTCTCCACTCCACACGACCTCCAAGAAATAATCACGCTAGCCAATGAAGCTGGAAAGAATTTGGTCTCAAACTAAACGTAAACAAAACCAAAAGTCATGATCACCAACGCAACGGACACACAGTTGTTACGCTGACAACGAAAACATCGAAGAGGTTGATTCTTTCACCTATCTCGATGTTGAACTCCGGAATGACGGCAATATCAAGAAGGAAGTAAAACGCATCAGAATCGTTGCGTATATCAGAATATAAAACCCGTTATTTTTTTACATTGTGCATTACTTACTTGATGTATAAGAAAAATTAATATTCAGTATTTAGAGATTTAAACAAAAATAAACATATTTATTTATTATATAAATGATCTCTTTTAATCCATTTTCATGAACATTAACTTTTTGTGAAGTATTCTACCAATTTATCATTGTTTACATTATTTTATGTCTGTGTATGTTTGTAGAATGTTATAATTTTTGTTTACGTTCGCATATATTGTTTGCATTATATTAGTTGTATATAGAGGTATACGATTAAGGACTACTTACGTTCATGCAAAATATGTAAATACAAATGTAAATCTAACGACTGAGAATATATTCAGATAATTTAAATTGTATATAGAATTGTGTTGATAATATATTAGTGAAAATGATGTGCTGTTATCAATATATTTGAAATAAATATCAATCACATTGAAACATCAATTATATAATTTAAACATAGAAATTGACTAACATTATTTATAAAAAAAGTCAATTTCTATGAATTCAAATGATTTGAATTTCACGTAGATATTGTATATTATATATAGAACTAGATTTGACATCTAAAATATTTCTATACTATGTTGAATCGCGTGTATTGCAAATCCTGAGTTGTGATTGTCTTATAATTTAAATATAATAAAATATATCAATGGCTGAATATTAACTACAGATATATATTTAAGTGATACATATAAACAATTATTGAATTTAATATTACTATACTGCTGTGTTATATAATGCTGTGTTATACTAACTCTTCTGGTATAAAACTTACACTTTATTACACATATATATACTTTATTTATAATAACTACTATAATCATATAATAAGACTGTGTTATGTAATTAAAATAAATTTCACATATGTAAAACAACGTTTATAAAAAATATATAAACATTATTATATAAACTTCAAATATAAATATATAAAAAAGTAGGCAAATATAATGTAAAATTTTAACAAATAACTATGTATAAACAATACTTATATAAATAATACGAACACCTTACGGAGTGCATTGTACATACACAATAAAAGAACAATAATTTGAATTAAAATTTTAAAAAGTTCAGTTATAAAAAAATATCTAAACATTATGTTGACCATCATGTGGAGGAATGTTCGAGGCGATCAGACTCCAATAAACAAACGAAAAATAGACAATATAAAAAGTAAAGAAGTCATTATAAAAAGCATACTAACTATAGGCAGGGAAAATTTCATATTGATATAATAATAAATAAAAATAGAATTGTCAAATAACAAACAGAAGAAGGGTTATTGGTTTTGAAATAAAATCTGTTTGGTTTGTACATGCCTAATGTTGGACATGCAGGCATTTAAAGATTGTGTTTTTGTTCGAGAGAATTGGCGTTCATCAACATATGCCCTAACAATTGATCTAACCAGCGGTAAAATGTGGCAATTGAGTCCGTCACTGCGCCGAAGATGTTCATCTGAAAAAGTGTGCTAACATCTACTCCTAAGTTCCACAGAACCTAGCATTGTACATTGGTGACTTTCCACTCCTGCAATGATGTCTCCGGAATTATTGACTCTGTCAGCTTCACAACCCGTCTGACACCACGTGATGGGTACACCAAGCCTCCATTGTCCCGCGCAATAACAACATCTCCGGATCCTTTTCCTCAGAAGCAGGTGCAACTAGAAGAATTCGACAGTCGACAGTACCTTAGGAAGAAGTTTCCTGAACACCCATCCTGAGATATAGGAGACAGAGTTGACAGCAAATGTCGATAGTTCAGCCGGATTGACGTTACACAAAGCAGGTTGGAGCAAGTCATTTGGAGGTGTAAAATCTCACTTTTCAACTTCAGTGCCATCCAAGAGAACCACGTTTCCAGTCATGGAAGTAATCATGCCAGGATGACCCAGAAATCGACGATAGGTAGCAATAAACTTATCAGGGGTTGGATTGTTGCACCACCCACCTGGAAAATTATATACAAATAAACAACATAAATTACATACTTTAAAATTACGCAAATTTTTTTTTTTAATAATTGATAATAATAAATATTTTTTCGTCTAGAGGGAATGATTATAAAATAAAATAATGGGTAATAAATATTGATAATAGCACATTTGAAAAACTAGTCAGGTGCAAATCAACAATAAAAAATAGTGAAATCATTCTTTTCAAAATAATTATACATATACATAATATATATATTATATTTGGAATAATATTACGGCTGGCTTACTGGCACGTCATACTGCGTTGAAAAATAATTCCACGTGGTCTTGACTGAGACGACAGCCACCAAGAAAACGAGTAGATCGGATAGAGCAGGTATCCTTCAGCAGAACCTTTGAGAGTTCGATGAAACGCAGGCAACTCATCGCAAAGCCCCTGATTGATGACCTCTTCTTAGCATTGATGAGACGGAAACCACCAACATCGGAAATACTCAGCAGATCATCAATAGCTACCATCAGAAAACTTTCAATTGTTGGAAGTGTAGCGAGGGTCACGGGACTTTTGAAGATGTAACTAGAAGGACACCTGCTGTTGAGAATATCAAAAAGTTTGTCCACAGT